>JADRCD010126967.1:0-16667 GCA_019843815.1 Montemys delectorum | reverse complement strand
TCTTTCCTTCTTTCTTTCTTTCTTTCTTTCCTTCTTTCTTTCTTTCTTTCTTTCTTTCTTTCTTTCTTTCTTTCTTTCTCCCGTGCTCCTGTGTGTGTCTCTTTATCACTCTCTCCTCTGTTCTCTCCCTCCCTGCCCTTTCCCCTCCTTCCCTTTTGCCCTCTTTGTGTGTGTCTCATTCCCCCCCAACCCAAACTCAGGAATGCTCTTTTTCGAACCCTTGGGAGTTGAGATAGGGGATGAGTTTCTGGATTTTCCACTTTCAAGTTATCAGTTCAACAGTGCAGTGTGCTCTTTCTCTTGTCATCCTTTTCTGCTGCCTCTTCCACATACCACTCTCTGGTCATTCCTAAAATGGGTCTGGCTATTGTCAATGATGGGCCCAGCAGATCTCTTCAGCCAAGTGGCCAATTCAGGCAGCCAGTGTGATCAACGCCATCTCGGTGCCCTGCTTCATGAAGCCATTCAAGTGCCCCGTCAGCTGGGTGAAGTGGCAGCATTTGGGGGCAGCAATGTGGAGCCCAGTGTCCGAAGTTGCTTTCGTTTTGTAAGTATGTAGCTGTAGCTTCAAAGAGGGAGGGAAGTAAGATGGAAGGGATGGTGAGTAGAACAAAGGGAGACCAGCCTCTCAGCTTTGGGTGCAATGTACTCAGAGGTACGGGAGCTCTTTTGAGATGGGACAACAGAACGGTTCTCTGGAGTATAGAGTGGGAGTCCTGCACAAAAGGGTGCTGATTCACCTGCTTCACTAGATACTAGCTGGCACTCAAGCAGCAAGATATTTGTCTTTCTATTCATTGGATTTTTTATTTCTCTAGAGCACTGGCAAGCCAGTCATTGAAGCTTCCCAGTTCCTGGAGTGGGTCAACTTGGAGCCGCAGTCTATGGTGTGGCTGGCTGTCCTGCATCGGGTCACCATCGCTGAGCAAGTGAAGCATCAGACCAAGTGCTCTATCTGTAGACAGTGCCCCATCAAAGGGTTCAGGTATGGAATACAATACCTTCTGGGATAATAAAAATGTCATGGGACACAAAAACTGGGTACAGAACAGCATTCTTTAATTATTTTGCTTTATGATTTATCATAAAGTGTGTTGTTGCAACCTTTTTATTGAAAATGTTTAACTTCTAAAAATTAGAAAGGAAATAGTTTTTGTTCTAATTGTAATAAAAAGTATGACGCGTTCTTAAACATAGATAGTAAATGTTATAAAAATAATCTATATACTGAATGTTGTATCCGCATATATAGTTCACCATCAACTCCCCAGAACGAAAGAAAAGAAACACTGATTTATGTCATTTGTGCTATAAATACTGCCCCCCTACCCCGCACACACATAGCTGACCAGTAGGCTACACACAAGAGATCCCAGTGCAGTGAGAAAGAGATACACGCTCACATACAATGTTTATAATATTTCCACTCTGCAGCTCACATATCCCTAATCTAAAAACCAGAGGGGCTGGAAAGAAAGCTCCAAGGTTAGGAGCACTGGCTGCCCTTCCAAAGGTTCTGAATTCAATTCCCAGTACCCACATGGTAGCTCAGAACCGTGTATGATGGGATCTGATGCCCTCTCCTGTTGTACAGATGTTCATGCAGACAGAGCACCCATATGCATAAAATACATACATAAATGAATCTTTAAAAATCTGAGATCTGTAAGCAATGCTCTATCAGGGATTTCTGGATTACCAGATGCTCAGCCAGCAAAGCCTGAGCAAATATGGCCAGCATTTTACATAAAGGAGACCCAAGCAGTCCCATACATGTAAATAACCTCAGAGCCATGAATAACCTGCAGCTGAGAATGGCTATGAATGAAGCCTAACACAAAACCAACTTACATAACACATGAGGATTTTTTTTTGTAAGTCAACTTCACATTCCTCTCTGCTATAAACCTCATAGATGGGAATATGTTACAGTGTCGACCGACTGCAGCACACTGTTCGTACCCAGGGATAAGCTTAAGGGATAAAACATTATTGGAATTCATTTGAAGCCTCTCGGATTATAATCCACTCCTTCCTCCACAAAGCTAACTGCTCCCATAAAATGCCTAAAGTTTGTGAGTGTGCTACTGAGGATAGAATTCGGGATCTTGGGCATGCTAGGCAAGCACTGCGTTCCAACCTCAATCCAGTCAACCTTTTAGCTTACTGCCTTTACAAACGCTCTGCTTTATATAAACTACACACCAAGGTGACTACTTGAATAAACTACACACCAAGGTGACTGTCCAAGATAACCTGGCTATTTAACTGAAAACCCAGGAATATCTATTGGATTACCTAAGGCTAGACATTTCATTCTTTGATGCTACCAGAACTAGGAAAATTTAGCTTGCCTTTAAAAGGAGATAGGGAGGACTGTCCCATATTCTGTAATAATATAAATACAGTTATTATGAAGAACCTTTGAAAACAACCTTCAGTCAACTTAACCACAGCTAGTGAGTAAGCTGCCTTCATATGGAGAGTTTGACTTCTCCAGAGTAGGGAGGGGACCTTTGGGACCATCCTTGTTTAGAAAGCTACCCACCGTGAGATGTTTATTCCTACCTTCCCCACCACCCCTAAGACCTGGCTGACACAATGCCCTTTTCCACACTTTCTGGGATTTGAGACCTGTGGTTTACTGTGGGATTTGTGATCTGTAGAATAAGGCTAGTCACCTGTTGAGGTTGAGCCCCACTCCCTTCTCTGTGTGTATTTGGATGGTGGGAATGGTGAGGTCACTGTGGTTCACTGGATTATCTTCATGACCATATTTTCTCTCCCCAAGGTACCGGAGTCTGAAACAGTTTAACGTGGATATCTGCCAGACCTGCTTCTTGACAGGCAGGGCTAGCAAAGGCAACAAGCTCCACTATCCCATCATGGAGTATTACACACCGGTATGGAGCCTCTTCACCGGGTGGGAGGGGCTTTGATCCTCTTCGCACAGCACTGGCACACAGGAGTCAGCTCTGCTGATGGAGCAGTATCCAAACAATAGGGGTTCGCCGGTTTGGGTATTCAAGCCCCTCTACTCTTCCATCACAGATTTTCTGACACTGGAGCCATAGCTGCCTAGGGCGCTCTGGGCCCTGGTCTTTTAATTGGCATTAACTGTTTTGCTGCAGAAAAAAATGTCTCCAGGAGGTGGGGATGGGGGAGCAAGATGGTTCTAGGTAGCTCCCTTTCTCTTGTTCACTTGAGTTTTCCTGGCACATTTCCTATATAGCTCCTGTACTGAATCCAGGTCTCTTCTTTATACTTTGTCATTTTTTTCTACCCCTTCTTGCCAGTACCAAAGTCTGTACTCAAATTACACAGTTCATTAAAGGGAGAAATATATACCTTTAACCTGTACTCCCAAATTGAACTTGGTTTCCATGGGCAGCCTTCCCTTCAAAGGTGCCTGAGCCCATCTTGGTCAGTGTCCCTGAACTCAGCCACAGAGCTGCTACATGTGTAGCATCCTGAGCTTGTCCCCTCAATATCTCTTAAGATTTATCCATTTTGTATTTTAGGTATCTGGGTGTTTTGGACCACTTGCATGCCTGGTGCCTGAAGAGGCCAGAAGGGAGTGTCAAGTCCTTTGGAACTGGAACTAACAAATAGTTGTGGGCAGTCTTGTGGGTGCTGGGAATTGAACTCGAGTCCTGTGAAACATCAGAGCCCTTAACTGCCGAGCCATCTTTCCCGCCCCTCCCTCAACATCTTTATGCTTTGCTGTTTCCTTAGATTCTTGCAGAGCCCCAAGTACACTCCATCTAGCTTTCCCCCTCCCCACCTCTCCTTAAAACTGTTTCTCCATAATCCACTTTTCTAAGGTATTGTCTTTAAGTTTTGTTAGCACAGGGAAGTGTGAGCCAGCGAGAGGAGAGGGGCCATGGCCGTTATGCTTTATTACCATTTACACAAAACATTATAAAGGGCAAACAGAAGAAACTAGCTGGAGGAGAGAAGCTGATAACCCTCTGCCTCCTGTTTATCTTCCTTGTGCCTAGAATTTATAGAAAAGGGGCAGCAGGATGGCTTGGTGGGTAAAGTGTGCCGAGCTTCATGACTGCAGTTTGATTTCTAGAACACATGTGCTGGAAGAAGAGAAACAACTCCTGGGAGTTGTCCTCTGACCTCCACTGTGTATTGTAGTGGGTAAAAATTTCAAATTTTATTAAAAGGAATTCATATAAAAGTTTTTTGTATGATAATTTTATTTTTGAGAGTTTCATACATGAGCAGCACATCTACACACTCTTGTCCCCTCTAACTTTTGCTGTGTTCCCCTCCCAGATGCACAATCTCCTCTTTAATTATCATTATTTGTATATACATGTGTACATACAACTGTGTGTGTATATACATACATACGTACATATACACACACACAAACACATACATCTGTTTCTCCACAGTCCACTTGGGCTGGAGAAATGGCTCTACAGTCAAGAGCACTGCTGTTCCTAAAGGATTCAGGTTCGATTCCCAGTACCCACAAAGCTGCCTACAACAGTTTGTCACTCCAGTTCCAAGGTGCAGATATACATACAGGCAAAGCACCCAGATGTATAAAATACAAAATGAATAAATCATAAAAATATACATATCTGTATGCATATGTATGTATGCACACATGTATATAGAACCTACTACATCCATTTAGCTTTGCTGCTATATACATGTGTCCAAAGCTGACTGCTTGGGATTGGATAACCTGTATGGGAGCTTGTCCCTGGAGAGGAATGGCATTAACCCTCATTAACCCTTCTCTTTCTCTCTCAGCAGGCATTAACCCCTTGTAGCTCTTTCTCTAGATGGGACTATGGAACTTCCCCTGTCTGTGTTGGCACGTCAGCTGCTGTTATCTTAATGGATCCTGTTAGAGAGATCCACAACGAGTCAAAATGTAGATAATAAGGGACTGTGGGGTGCCTGATTCCCACTGATTCCACAGAAAAGGGGATGGGAAGATTGTAAGAGCCAGAAGACCAGGGTACCTGCTTTGAGATGCTGTCTTGTATGTCTAACAGTGAAGAACCCATGAGCTTTCAACAATACAATTACCTGAACAATCCCAGTGTAACAACAAAAAACGATACCTTAAAATGTGGCAGTTACATGCGCTCTGTAAAAGATTCAAACTATGCAGACAGGAGTGTTCAAAGTTTAAAATAAAAGTCTTCCTTTCTCCTTACCCCTCCAGTCTACCTTCCCAGAGGCAACCAATGTTGAAAGTTTAGGGTATATTCTTTGAGACATTTTTTTTTAATTGGGAGGGTATAGTAGGCACAGACGACAGCGGGATACCAGACATTCTGTGCTGTAGTGGAAGAAGAGTTCCAACATCTCATGGGATCTGGAAGTCACTAGCATGGCTTCTCTGTCCTGTCTCCCCTGCAGACCACATCTAGTGAAAACATGAGGGACTTTGCCACAACCTTAAAGAATAAATTCCGCTCCAAGCAATATTTCAGCAAACACCCTCAGCGAGGTTATCTGCCTGTGCAATCAGTCCTGGAGAGCGACTGCAGTGAGACGTAAGTAGCTGAGCAGAGGCTCCAGGTGACCTTATCCAGCCCACCTGTGAGCTGGGAAGGTGCTGAGTCACAGATGAGCTGGACAATGTTCCTGGGTGCAAGCCACCAGTGACAGATAATTAAAGAGGAGATTGTGCATCTGGGAGGGGAACACAGCAAAAGTTAGAGGGGACAGGAGTGTGTAGATGTACTGCTCATGTATGAAGCTCTCAAAAATAAAATTATCATACAAAAAACTTTTATATGAATTTCTTTTAATTAAATTTGAAAATTTTACCCACTACAATTGTGGCCTGAGCAGGAGCCACTCTCTGTACCTTGTTAGCATCCTGGCAATGGACTGGGGAGGGTGGGGAGGAGGCGGGCTTTCGGTTACCTTTGGTCCTCTGAATGGTTGATGCTTTCTTCCAGACCTGCTTCTTCCCCGATGTTGCCACACGCTGACACACACTCTCGAATTGAGCATTTTGCCAGCAGGTACCACTGCCTTTCAGTGGGAGTGGGGACTATACAAAGTCCAAGGAGAAGTGGGTGGGAACCGTGAGAAGTCCAAGGACAGGGAGCATTCGGATGAGCCAGGGGAGGGGCAAAGTGGAATGTACCATGGCCAGCCATGCCCTTAGTGGTGGTAAGTTCGGGGCTGCTCCCTAAGCCAGTGATCCTATTGCGCCATTGGAGTGCTGGGGATGATGGAAGCAGGTATTCTGTATTCTCTCCTATTGTGGCTCTGTCTTTCTAGGCTTGCTGAGATGGAAAGTCAAAACTGTTCCTTTTTTAATGACAGCCTGTCCCCGGATGATAGCATGTGAGTTTCCCCAGCTGCTAATTTTCCAGAAATAGCTGTCCTTGGGATCCTTCTGCCACTGTGTGGGAATGGTATCTCATCAAGAGAATGGGGGGCTGGCGTGGTTAGGGTCCTTGAGTCCCTGAGGAAGGAAGGCTGCTTCCTGACTACAGTGTTTAGGGAGAGAAGCAATTTCTCATCTGTCAACTGAGCTATCTACCAAGGCCTCTTCATATCACGTGACAGCACCTTCAGTGCCCAACTTTGAAAAAGGATAAAAAAAACAAAAACAAAAAAACCTCTAGTCTAAAGCTGCTGCAGAAAGGAGCCATGATCTTTTGTACTCAAGATACAAATCTCCATTAATGCTACAGAAACCCTAAGTGAAAACAGAGACTTGACACAAGTATGGCCTAAGGGAAGTCTGGTGCCATAGGACACAGAGAGAGTCCTTGCCTCTCTTAAGAGCGGTTTCTTGCCTGTAAAGAAGGCCTAGGAACTGCTGGCATGGAACAGTCTGGTCCTGACTGGGACCACATCCTTCTGGAAGGTGAGAAAGGAAAGACACATAGAGGGGGAAACAGCATGGAAAGGCAGGTGACTTTCTCATTATACTCGAGAAAACCCCAGAAGCTGAAGCATCCTGGAAATATCTCCCAATCCTCTCTCAGACACTGTCTCTTTCCACATCCCAAAGCCTGAACTTGATGCCTGCCTTTCTTTATGTGACTTCAAAGTGAATGGGCCAGCATACATTTCCTGGGGTCTGAGCTAGGATCTGAGAACTGGCTCCCTGACTTGTTTCTGTCTTTGACACCTGGTTATCTCCCTTCCTCTGCCCACACTCATGCAGCGATGAGGACCAGTACCTGTTGCGGCACTCCAGCCCCATCACAGACCGAGAGCCGGCCTTTGGACAGCAGGCTCCATGCAGCATGGCCACAGAAAGCAAAGGGGAACTAGAGAAGATCCTGGCCCATTTAGAAGATGAGAACCGGTAGGTATGGTCATGGCACAAATTCGTATGGGTGCCAGAGGCTGGCAACTTGAGCTTCAACCTTGACACTTCGTGTGCTATGTAACCTGGATCAAGCCACTTACATTTTATGATCTTCCATTTTCTCAGATGTTTAATAGGGATAGCAATGGGGCCAACTTGCCAGGCTTCCTTTGAAGACTAAATGAGATCAAGCTTAGAATGTGTCAGTCCTTTTAGTAAGGGGTAATCGATGTTGATTCTTCTAACAATTGTTTTGAGTCCTTGTAACATAACCCTGACTTCTCTGAGTACCTTCTAGATACAGGTAGAGAGAACACTAGAAAAACGCAGATGAGAATGCAGCCTGCCCTTGCTCTCAAAAACACTAGAAAGAACTACTTGCTACTGAGTGAAATTATCCCAGGGGGGTGTGACCCTACATAGAGCATTTCCGAAGCAGAAGAGACAAAGTGCCACAGAAGTAGAGGTGGCTGCATGGGCCTGACAGGAGTTGAAGGCTCTTGGAGGGAGGGGCGGGCCATCTGCAAAGCCTCTTAGGGTACTGCACTTCAAGCATCAGTGCACACAGGAGTCAATGGCAAAGCTTGGGAAATTGCAAGCCCACACCTCAGTCCTGGGTGTGGGAGAGCTGAGTTTCTTTTTCTAGTGAGCTGTCAGGGATATTAGTATCACTGGTCCCCACACACCCCCTCCCTTGGAATGGCAAGTCTTAGAACAATGTTCCTCTGGTGGTGGAGTGCAGGTGTGTGTCGCCAGTCCTGGAAAGAGAAATGCACAAACAGTAAGCTTTTAGAAACTTTTCCAGCAAATGACCCTGTCAGGATAAAGCATACCATTAGTGTAAGTCCATCACATGGAATAGGACAGAGACCAATTTAAGAGTTGTTGAACTTGTGGGGCAGGGCACGGCAGTGATGTGAACTATGGACTAGTTGTGCACATTAGGACAAGCTATCATTGTACAATGGAATGAATTATGATCAAAGGCCTGGTTTCTCCAGGAAAGGTCAGAGAACTGCCACATTGAAGCAGCAGAGAGCAGGCTCTGGAAAATGCTAGAAAGAGCATGATTCTCTTTGCCTAAACAACAGAAAGTGAGAATGCCTAAATTTCAAGTGACTCCTTGATGGCCCATTATGAACATTCAAAGCAGGTCAAATTGGAAGGCTGTAGAGAGAGGCAGCAGGAGAGGTGATCTCTTTATTTACGCTATATCTTCGCTGAGAATCTAAAAATCTATAAGTAGAATAATAGGTAAGCCATTGGCACTAATGCCTCTTTTATTTGCAGAACATGTTCTTACCTGCTTTTGAAGGTCAAACTTAATCCCCAAAGCATCAAAGCCCTAAGACATTTCTTATGTGAAATGTCAGTTCACTGCTCCGAGGCTTCAGGATGGCAGTGTAAATGTCAAGCAGGCTGGAGAGGAAGTGGCTATGGCCATTTCAAGCAGAACATCTCCAGGGGTTGGGTTGGGAGATCACAGAGACCCCCCCCCCACACACACACACGAGAAACAGCGGACCCATGGAATCTGGGTAGCTAGTTGACCTGGCTAAAGCCTTAGGTCTTTGCATCTGTGTCCATGGCAGGATTCTCCAGGGAGAGCTGAGGCGCCTGAAATGGCAGCACGAGGAAGCAGCCGAGGCACCTACCCTGGCTGAGGGCTCTGCTGAAGCTACCCCAGATCACCGCAATGAAGAGCTTTTGGCTGAAGCCAGGATCCTGCGGCAGCACAAGAGCCGCCTGGAGACACGCATGCAGATCCTTGAAGACCACAATAAGCAGTTAGAGTCTCAGCTGCAACGCCTGAGGGAGCTGCTCCTGCAGGTAAGGCTGGAGTTACAGAACCAGGGCAGCTCCCTGGTTCCAGAGTGGGGCACAGAGAGCTGGGGATGGAGCAGAGAAAAGAGCGGTGGCAGTCAGGTGATTTTGTGAGAAGAGCTGACGGGCAATTGGGATGAAAGGATGAAGAAGGAAGTGGGCAGAATGGGTACATCCTTAACCAGTCCTCTTCCCATTCACTTCCATACGCCTCTGTGTGTCATTCTCAAGCTACCTCCAGGACTTTTAAGGACTTTTTAAGAAGGCTCTATTTCACAGCCCATTGGAATCTGGTATTAAACGAACAAACTTCAAAAACCATCAGAAACCAAAGGGACTCAGTTAGTGTAGCACCAAGCCTAAGGACCTGAGCAGCATCTGCAGAGACCAGGTTTTGTTTTTGTTTTTGTTTTTTAAAAAAAGCTGGGTGTGGTGACACACACTTGGAATTTCCATGCCAGGGACATCGATTTTCAGGGGCTTGCTGGCCAGCCCAGCCTATTGGTGAATTCCAGAACCATGAAAGACCCTGTCTCTCAAAACAAAGAAATGAAAACAGAAAAGAAAGGTGGACAACACCTAAGGACTGATGACACCCAAGGTGGTTCTCTAGCCTCCACACGCATGCGCACACACAAATGCACACAAATGTACACACATTCGTGCACACGTATATACCAACGCACAATCCAAAATGTGGCATTTTCAGGTTTAGACATGTATGACAAGAGAAATATTTTTACAATAAAAGGTTCTTTTGTTGCAATCTGCCCTTTTTGTCTCTGGGAGGTCAGGCAGCTCTGGGGTCAGATAGCCTGGGCTTGAATATAGTGACTTGGAGGCTATGAAAGGTATTTGACCTTATTTGGCCCCAGTTCTTTTTTTTTTTTAAGATTTATTTATTTATTTTATGTGTATGAGTACACTGTAGCTGTACAGATGGCCATGAGTCATTATGTGTGTAGCTGCTGGGAATTGAACTCAGGACTTCTGCCGGCCCCGCTCGCTCAGGCCCCACTCTCTCCAGCGTAATTCACTGTAGCTGTCTTCAGAGGCACCAGAAGAGGGCATCAGATCTCATTACAGGTGGTTGTGAGCCACCATGTGGTTGCTGGGATCCGAACTCAGGACCTTCGGAAGAGCAGTCATTACTCTTAACCCACTGAGCCATCTCGCCAGCCCCTGGCCCCAGTTGTTTTATCTGTAAAACAGAGGTAATGATAATATCAGCTTTAAATTTAAAAAACAAAACAAATCAGTAGACTTGGAGAGATGGTTCAGAAGTTAAGAATGCTCGTTAGAGTTCAGTTGCCCAGCACCATGAAGGGCAGCTCACAGCCATGAGTAACTCCAGAGGTGACAAATATGGCACCTTCTTCAGGCCTCCAGAGATACCCCCACACATGTGGCATATACTCACAGATACCACACATAAAAATATTTTAAAAGGGGCTAGCAAGGTGGCTCAGCAGATTGAGTCCTTACCACACAGGCTTGACAACCTGAGTTCAATCTCTGGGACCTACATAAAGGTGGAAAGAAAGAGCCAACTCCATGAAGTTGTCCTGTGACCTACACATATCCCCTATAGCATAAATGCACCTGCACATACCACACACGTACAAAAAGTAATAATAGTGAGTAAACATTTTAAAAAGTAATGGCATCAACATCATAGGATTATAACCATCCAAAAATCAAATATTGTATGTGCAGAATTCAGCAAGATACCAGGAATATAGCACATAATCAAATAATCACAATTATCTGTCGCTGTCATCATATGCAACAGACAGTGTCCTTGTTCTCTTTATTATCCAAGGAACAGCCTTTTTCCTTTCGTAACTGATTTTTTTTTTTTCAGAGACAGGGTTTCTCTGTGTAGCTCTGGCTATCCTGGAACTCACTCTGTAGACCAGGCTGGCCTCAGACTCAGAAATCCACCTGCCTCTGCCTCCCAAGTGCTGGGATTAAAGGCGTGCGCCACCACTGCCTGGCCTTGTAACTGATTTTTAAGTTCGCATTCAAAATACTCTTTTCATCCTGGCCTGTGTACATTTGTATCGTCATGCTTTGTTCTCATCTGTTGTCCTCCCCATTACCCTCCTCTGTGTTCCCTCTTCCCCTCCAGTTCCCTTCCTTCTCTCCCAGTCAGCCCCCCACCCCATTCTGTTCTCTTATGGCATGTGTGTCAGTGGCCTCTTTAGTTCGGGGGACAATCTTTAATGAATTCCTGCAGTTCTCTGACATACACTATGCCGTAAACTGGCATGATCAGGTGTGCAACGATGAAATGCCAGAAAAAAAGGGGGGGCTCTAAATAGCCTAATTCTAGTTGAAATGGCAGCAAAAGACCCTTAGGTGCTGTATTATTCTTGTAAGTCTCAGAAGCCTCTGACTCGTGTTGTTAAAAAAGAACTTAATTGAGAATTGAACAATCTAAGAGGTTTCATAGAGGGAGAAGGCACAGTGTACAGCACCGCGAACAGCTTCTTTTTATTATTATTATTATTATTATTAGATATTTTCTTTATTTACATGTAAATTTCTCCTTTCCCAGTTTCCCCTCCAAAAAACAAACAAACAAACAAACAAAAACAACAAGAACAAACCCCTGTTGCCTCCCCGCTCCCCATGCCTGCCACCCCACCCTCTCCCACTTATTGGCCCTGGCATTCCCCTACACTGGGGCACAAAACCTTCACAAGGCCAAGGTCCTTTACTCCTATTGATGATCGACTTTGCAATCCTCTACTATACACATACTGCCAAAACATTCAGTCCCACCATGTTTAGCCCAGTGAAGGAGTTAGAGAAAGGATCTATGGAGCTGAAGGGTTTGCAGCCCCTTAGGACGAACAACAATATGAACTAACTAGTACCTTCAGAGCTTCCAGTGACCCAACCACCAACCAAGGACTAAACGCGAACAGCTTCTTAAAGACCCAGGGCAAAAGGGTGAGCACAGAGTCTCTAAGGTTCCTTTTTAAGCTCAGGGGGTCTAAGAATGAGGTCGTGAAGGCAAAGCCACTTAAATCACATCTCACCTCTTGCTAGCCACCCACCGAATCAGATGGCAATGGCTCTGCAGGCTCATCCCTCGCTTCCTCTCCACGCCAGTCAGAAGACAGTCATCCCCGGGAGAGGGGACAGACTACTCCAGACACTGAGGTTGCAGGTAAGTTCTCCCAGGTAACCTCCAGCCATTTCTCCTTCCCAGAGTTTTAACTAGAGCTGGGACTAGGGTTGTGTAGAATTGATTTGTTGACTGTTTCTTTCTAAAATATGCCTAGTGAGCACCTCCTCCATACTAGTCATTTGAATGGGAGGGTCTGAGTACTCTGAACCCACTATTCGGCTAATAGCAGTCTGCCTCAGCCTCTTGCCTTCCTTCTTACAAAGGAAATCTCAAAATATCTTTCCAAATCTCTCTCTTCTAACTTAGATGATGTGGGGTCCAAGAGTCAGGATGTCAGCCTCTGCTTAGAAGACATCATGGAGAAGCTCCGCCACGCCTTCCCCAGTGTGCGAAGCTCCGATGTGACTGCCAACACTCTGCTAGCCTCTTGATGGAGTCAGATCCCCATCCTGTAGTTCATAGTCCTTTCCTGATTCTTGTCAATGCCTTCCTTCCCTTAACCTTTGCCCAACCTTTCTAGTACTCACTGGCCCCACATTCCTCAGCCAGAGATTTTTGGGCCTGGGGCAGCAGCAGGGATCTAAATGGTATGTGAGATGTGGTGGGGGAAGAAGGGAGGAGAGGTGTGCTTCCTCTGACTCTAGAAATGTACCCATTAATCCTTAAGATTGAGCCTGTCCCTTATGTTATTCTGCTGTTGCAGCCCAGGCAAAGGCACTTGTCACCCAGATAAGGAGCTGAGAGTCACCTTGCAGAGCTAAAGCAGTGCCCACTGGTCCCTTTCCTTCTCCACGGAAAGGGAAGCTTGATGGCCCCAAGGTTCTGCATTACTGATCCACCAGGGGTTATTCCTACTCTTTGGCCCAACTGAAAGAGACAAGTGGGTATCCCTGAGACACTCTTCCAAAGTGCCCCTTGAGAAGTCGGGGCAGTTTATGTCCTGTTAATTCAGCTCCAGAGCATAGTTCTCACTCTGAGGATTCTATCTACATGTTTTTTTTTCCTCGAATATCTTTAATGCATCCTGCCACAGCACCTATCAGAGCTTCTCTGATGAAGGCTCCATTCATTGTAGACATGCTTCCACCTTATATTTGGAAACATTAAAGAAATACTTGTTTCTTTATATCCCCTCTCCCCATGCTCTTGTTCCCTGATGGCCTCGGCATCCCAAGAGACTCATTGAGATGCTCTGGAAACCCATCTGAAACCACTCTTTGGTTTTCTGAGTCTATCTCCACTGATGTGCTGGCAGGAGTGGCAGCTTCTTCGACAAAGAACGGCCTTGCTCTCTCTCTCTTTTGTGTGAGAAAGGAAAAGAAGCCCTCTCTCCTAGGGGAGTATGGGCCTGACGCTGTCCAGGGTATAACCATTTGATAGCATAGGTTGGGCTGGGTGAGATGGCTGATTACCCCAAGATACTCACTGGAAAGTTCCAACTGACCAGCCTGAATAGTGGCCCCTGCTTAAAAGCTACTAGACTTGAATCAGAAAACTGGCCACATTCCACCCAAGGTGGAATAGCAGCAAGCTCTTCCTGCACATAAAACTGTTGCTAACACTGAAAGGTGAACCCAGTCCTCAAAATGAATGAACTTTTCCTAGGCTGTATATACTGTGACTCCTCTGTCCAGCAACTGTTGGAAATAAGAGTGTGGATGTGGAAAGAGAGGGTTAGGGAACTTGGAGCAGAGGCGGAGCATACTTAGACTACTTTCTACTGGGGAGAGCTTTCACCTCAGAGCCTTGCAATGGACTAAATTTTGAGTTTATATATACACATCTATTCTACATATCTACTGTACATCAGTGCTCTCCCAGCCTTACTCACATATTAAATTCTAATAGTTCTTAAAGAATTAGTGTCCTGCCTTGCTCTTTGTTAGCCTCAGTCTCTTGCGGGAAGATAAAGGAAGGCATCCTGGCTGTGCCCTTAGGATGTTTTTCTCTACACTGATATTTGAGGCAAATTGACCCTTAGACCAATCCAAGGAAAGTCTGTGGCCACAGAGTCATCTAACAGGAAGAGGCATTCTGTACTCTTCACTAATTTCAAACTTTGTTCCACTGAGACTTGGGCCTTGGGTAAAATTTTCTTTCCACCCTTAACAATGATTCAGAAACCAAAATAGAGCACACCCAAGCTCTACCCAGTCTACAAAAAGGAAGGACAAAAGGCATAGGTTAGTCTTTGCCAGGCTGAGACATAGAATGCATCCTATGGTCCCTAGTAGGCCCTAAGATCTGAATCATGGCCTTACAGGATGCAGTGGTTGTCACCGAGGTCAGGTGAGAGTGAAATGTTTAGAGTTCTGTCTTATAAACCAAGCCGAGGCAAACACATGGGACTGCTAGGAACCTGGATTGATCTGCACCAGGGAGGTAGAGCAGTAGCTTGGCTCCAGAAGCCTAGATTACATTCTCCCCAACCAAGCCACAGATTCAAGGGTCAAATTTCATGCCTGGAGATCTCTCAGAAGAACTGGGTATCTGCTTATACTGCAAGCATTTGGAGGCAAGCATCAAACACAGAACCGGGTCGTAAGTCAGAATGAGGCATCGTTGTAGGAGCCTAGATTGTGGGCAGGATTCAGACAAATTTGTTGTGGAACAGGGGACTCAAACTATGAAGTATGTGCCTCCCTATGCCTTAGGAGCACAGATACTGTGAAACAATCTAAGAGACCTTTTTAAAACCTCTACTTGAGCTCTTAGGCCACCTAGGGTCTGTGACAATTTTTATTGGAACTGGACTTGGCAGAAAAGATGTTGATCTTGTTATGTAGGGTTTGTGCTGGACGTAGACCGAAGCAGCAGGTCAAGATTGAAGTCTCATTAAGGGAGTCACTGGCACTTTGCCATCTTGTGTTTACCTGCAGTGCCCCAGACAAATATATTGTACAGGCATCCTGTAGCAGTCGCCGCTCCGTATGTAGGCAAGTTGCCTGCCGTGATGAAAATGGCTCCTTGAACAGTGAATTCACACTGGGGTTGAATTTAGCAAAATGTGTTCTGTGTTACTGGATGTGTTGTGTGTTGAAGCTCCTAAAGGAGTCTTGTGTAATGTGTAGCCCTAGAGTTGAAGGTGGTAAAGGCGTTGCTGGATTAGTAGTGTAAGGAAAACCTTCTGATTTATGAGATAGCATCCGTGATGAGGAATGTGTTTACTGAATTTGTTATCAAATAGTGTAGGCGATTTATTCTGGACATCGAGAGGGTAGCTGTGCTTTCGGCTCAAGCAGAGTGGCTTCACATTGATTGGCAATTAGGGAAGGCTGGCTGACTAGAAGACATAAGGCTGTGGTATGGAGTTCCACACCAGAGTTTTCCACCCAGGAGAACATGTACCCTTCTCTTCAGAATGCAAGGGTGAGAATCAAGCTTCTCAATGTTTCTCACAAGGCCCAGGCTCAGGTGGTACTTCACAATGGAGAAACCTGATTGAGATGTCAGGTGTTTTATGAACTCTCTGGCAGGCCACAATAGTGAAAATCAAACCAAGGGGCAAGGCAGAGGCAAAGCCTGGGAGATTTTTTTTTACCACCAGATTAATTTTAAGGACTATCATTCCTTCCTGGAGTATGTGTTTTTAAAGGGTTTGGGGGTTCAGTCCCCAGCTTCAGGCTAGAGCATTTGTTTGAACTCAACATTTTCAGTGGTAGAGTTGTGGCCTCTGGGACTATTTTCTGTTATTAATTCCATCCAGTTTATCTTGGTACTTTGGCAAATAACCAACTAGGAGTGCCAAGCTAGGAACAGTCCTGGTAGAGAACCTAGAGGCATTGCCCTAAGGCTATGGAAATTTAGCTCCTCAGCTGGGTAGCCCAACCTGTAGACCTTCCTGCAGAAACCTGGGACTTGGGACAAAGAAATACTTCAGCAATTCCTCAGTGTTTTAACACTTGTGACTGTGGGTGAGGGGGAAACTCAAGGCCAGGGCTCCTCTCCCAGCATCCTTCTCCTTTAGCTGCCATTTTTGGAAGGAGCCCTGCTGAATGTCCTTGCTGTTCCCAAGGCAGTATCAAAGGCAGACTGAAGTCTGCTAGGCTGCTTGCTGGCTGCAAGAACAGATCCCAAGTATGAAAATTAGGGGATCGGTCAAGGGTGGCATGCCAGTGTATAAAGGTTTGGGATAAAGGGGGCTAGGAGCACATGGGTTAACTTCAATTGCCACTCACTGTGGTGCTTTTCCCATTTTATCCTTGAATTCTGCTTTGAAGAATAAATTTGTATTTGTTTACTTTGGTTCCTCTGGTTATTCTCTCTGATCATGACATTTGTCCCTCTTCCAGTATTTTGGGGTGGACAGAAAAGAGCATAGGTCAAGAAGGCATAGGAATACTACCAGTTAAGCTCTATCCTTTACTCTGAAACTGTGGATATATATAT
>JADRCD010126965.1:0-47211 GCA_019843815.1 Montemys delectorum | reverse complement strand
GTGTGTGTGTGTGTGTGTGTGTGTGTGTGTGTGTGTGTGACAGTTTTTAATCACTTCATCCAATTTAGGTAAATTATAAATCTTTCTTTTTGTGACTAACACTGTAATTTTTACAAGAATGCAGACATATCTACACCTGATAGATCGCTGATTTTATTTCTTTTGGATATACATCAGCTGCATGTTTGTTGGCTCTTATGGTAAGTGTATTCTCATTGCTTTCTGTAATCAGTGAATTAGTTTACATTCAACTAACAGTGCCCACAAGGATATATTCACTTTTATTAAAATAGCTTCTTAACTCTAGTGAAATGATGTCTCAGTTTGGTTTCAGTCTGTAGTTCCAGAATTGATCAGTGAGTTTGAGCAAATTGTGATTTATGATTCCTATGTTTGTATTTTCGTTTTAGAAATATAAGTAAAAATAGTTCGCTAGTTTTAAACAATTTACCTGTGCAATGACTGTGGACATATGTGAATGTCTCTTATATTGTGAATATTGATTCTGTATCAGAGCTATAATTTATAATAATTACTATCGTGCTCTGTGCTGTCTGTCAATTCTATTGTCTGTTTGCTTTTCTATAACTTAACATATTTTATTTCTTCCTGTTTCCTGTGATTTTCTTTTTTGGTTCTAACCAAATATTGCCTAAATTATTGATATGCAGTATATGCTCCTGGTTTAATTTGGTAATATCACCATTTCTGCCTTCATACTTAAGTCTAGTCCTTCCTGAATTGATTTTTATGTATGGGATGAGGGAAGTTTTTTATTTTATTCTGTTACATGTGACTCTCTAATTTGCCTGGCTCTGCCCATTAAAGAAACGATTCTTATTCCAATATAAACCAGTACTTTCTTGGCTCCACGAGGTTGAGATTATTTCTTGGTTTATTCTTTTCCATTTATCAATAGACACAGTGTTTTGCTTTTTTTTTTTTTTTTGTAAATAGTATACAGTTTTTAATTATCAATGCTGTATAGTTTTCATAACACAGGGGGTTCTTATTATATTTCTTTCTATGTATTTTGATACTATTATGTGATCAGAAATTCAAGGGATAGCACATGCCTGTGAGGATGTGTGGAGCAAAGGAAACACTCCTCCATTCCTGGTGACAGAGCAAATTTGCAAAATCACTGGAAATCAACTTGGTAGTTTCTCAGAAATTTGGGGATTTTTCTAACTGGAAACCCAGCTATACCTGGGATGAGTGAGGCTCCCTGGAATCTATGGGGGTGACTCTAGCTAAGACTCCTAGCAGCTGGATATATGGAGCCTGAAGTGGCCATCTTTTGTAGCTAGGTGGGATTTCCAATGGAGGAAGGGAGACACCAACCTGCTGTTCCAAATAAGGTGGTGGAGGGGGCCTGGGTTGTGGCCCAGGCCCTGCGGGCCTTGGTGGTGAGGCCCGAGTCTCTCTCCCTCCCAGGGCTGGCTGTGGGCCTGGGTGGTGAGGCCCAGGTCTCTCTCTCTCCTCCCGGGGCCTGGCCTGTTTGCTGCACGGCGCCTTAATTAAAAAGGAGGCAATGTATGAATGAGTTATTTTATTGTAGGAAGGGGAAATACGCTAGTTGAGTGGAGAGAAGGAAAGGAGAGGAAGGAGAGAGAGAAGGAGAGAGAGAGAGAGAGAGAGAGAGAGAGAGAGAGAGAGAGAGAGAGAGAGGAAGAAGGAGAAAGAGAAGAGAACAAAGAGCAAAGAGGAGAGAGAGCAAAGAGGGGAGAGAGAGCAAAGAGAGGAGGAAGCAAGCGAGAGGAGGGAATAAGAGAGAGGGGAGGCAAGGGAGAGAAGGGAAGGGAACAAGAGAGAGGAAGCAAGAGAGAGAGGGGAGGGAAGAAGAGAGAGAAAGCAAGAGCGAGAGAGAAGAGGGAATAAGAGAGAGGGGAAGCAAGCAAGAGCGAGAGGAGGGAATAAGAGAGAGGGGAAGCAAGCAAGAAAGAGAAGGGAATAAGAGAGAGGAAGCAAGAGCGAGAGGGGAGAAGAAGAGAGAGAAAGCAAGAAAGAGGAGGGGGCAAAACCACCCCTTTTTATTGTATGGGGCGTGGCATGCCTGGCTTGTGGTCAGATGACTGTGTGTAAGGTCCAGCTAGAATGCTGGGAGTTGGAGGCAGTGTCTGCCTGATAGAGCACACATCTCCTGCAGGGGCAGCTGGGAGGGGTCTGGGCTGAAATCTGAGCCATGGTCTCAGGAGCAATTCACCGAACGCCTGCCGTCCCTTTGAGCAAATGCTCAGTGGGTCTCCGGGGTTCTAAGTGTCTCTGCTCTACTGGACTCTGGCTGTAAGAACTGCCCCACACCAACCCATCCATAAAACCTTCCTTCCAAAATGTGTCCTGCCTACAAGATGTGCAGGGATAAATATGGAGTAGAGATTGAAGGAATGGCCAACCAATGACAGGCTCAACTTGTAAACTTATCCCATGGTAGAGAGCCAATGCCTGATAATATTTATGATACTCTGCTATGCATGCGGTCAGAAGCCTAGCATAATAGCCTTCTAAGAAGCTTAATCCAGCAGCTGATAGAAACAGATGCAGGAAATCACAGCCAAACCTTAAGCAGAGCTCCAGAATTACCTTGGAAGGGAAAGGGTTAATGGAGCCATAGGGGTAAAGGACAAAGACACATGGAGTCAACTATCCTGGGCCCATAGAAGCACCCCAGGCTAATTCACCAACCAAAGAGCATGCATAGGCTGGATCTAGGCCCTCTACATATTTGTAGAAGATGTCCAGCTTGGTCTATGTGTGGATCTAGGAACAATTAGAGTGGGGTCTTACCCAGACTCTGCTGTCTCCCTTTGGATCCTATTCCTCTATTTGGGCTGCTTTGTGTGGCCTCAGTGGGAAAAGGTGCTTAGTCCTGCTGTGCTTTGGTGTGCCAAGGATGGTTAGTATGCATGGGGCACTTCCCTTTCTCTTTGGAGAAGAAGAAAGAGTAATGGAGAGAGGGGTTTGTGAGGGTGGAACTGGGGGAAGAGGAGGAAGGGGGACTGAGACATAAAGTAAATAAGTAAACACATCAATTAATTCATGAAAAAATAAATGGATTAACTTTCTGATTTCCTTTGCAAATTGTGTTCCATTGATATGAGCTTATGTCACTGATTTATGTTGAATAAGTGATAAAGCAGGGACCCTCATATTTTAAAGGAATCAAACTAAAATTGCTTAGTATCAAAAACTGTGAACATACTTATACAAAAGTACCTTAGAAATTAATATGTAATAAAATGGATTTTGGTATAATAAAATAATTAGAGATCTAATGTAAAGTAATTAGTGCTTTAAAGTAAGGAGTTCAATGAATATCAGAATAGTTTTATTACATACTAGCCACGGTTACTAATGATCAACTGTGCATCCTAAATAAGTAGAAAAAACAGATTTCCCAGAATATTGACCCCTTTATATTCTGAATATTTATAATATTTACAAACCCTAATTCATGTATAATATTAATGATGTCAGAAATTGTACAATTACTGTTTAAGAATTTATGAAAGATATTTCAAACTTTTGTTAACTTTTATCTTAATCCTGTCACCTAAGAATAATTCATACTAGCATATGCAGAATTTGGTCATCCTATTACAAAATAATATTCAACATTTTACAAAAATATCTACTTTATTAAACTATGTACTTGATATCTTGAACTTTTAAAAAATTTATTGTGATAAATTTGAGGTTTTTATATGCAGATTTATACATCATATTCATACCTACAGATATATTTTATATTTTAAACTATTTTTGTGTTTTATCTTGGATAGTAGAGAGAGAGCATTGAAGCAACCATTTAAAAACAGGTGAGAAACCCTCCAATACATCTAGTGTTCCTAGGCTTGTACTGCTAATATGCCCAATGTTATAGCTCTCTTTGACTGACTCTAGTCAGCAACCTAGTGTTCTTTATTTTTCTCTTCAGTGATGTCTTTTATCAGCTCTGATACAGAAAAGAAGTGATCCAAAAGTTATCAAAACATAAGAGATCTTTGCCATTGACAATTTGAAAAATGATACAGAGTAAGAAAATTCAACTTAAAAATGTACATGGTGGAAGGCGCCCACAGAGGTGCATTTGGATTCAACCAGTCTGACAAAGTTGATATGTTATATATGTTTACATGCTAGCATAAGTGTGATTTTACTCATATTTACTCTTAAATCCATTATATTCTTTAATGTAAATTATTTCTATTTTTATTTTAATATACTCTTGAAAATAATAGGACCTCCCATTTCAATTTTAGTTAAGTATCTCATGTGGGTACAACTTGATACACCCCAGACAGTTTGATACACTGTTAAAATTAGATTATTTTTATACAACATTCCATACCCTCAAAATTGAGAGCCATTATTTTAAACTTGCCTGTGGTCTATGTTTCAACTCTTGTCAATGCCAGTAGGTCATATTCACATTGATGCAGAAATAACAGATAATGTATGTCACAGGAAGGGACTATAGTGAGTATGAGTATGTGTGGAGGGATAGGTAGCTGCTTAAATTAACGACATGTTCTTGATTCCCAAGGAAGTACAAGTAAGACTTCTGTTATGTTAGTAGGCTTAGTGATTAAAGAAGCTATATGCTTCTAGCATGATGTCCTCAAAATTCTCACCTTTGAACAGAATTTGCAAATGTACATATATTCTTTCTCTACTCTCCTTAATGAATTAGCTAGTGGGTCTCACCCAGTTAATTCATTGTGAAGAATCTAATTTAACTATTTGCAGTAGAAGATGATTTATATTTTACTCCTTCATAATAGCAAAGGGTGCTATATTTATAAAAATGAATTGGCTTAACAATTTATCTCTAAACAAAAGCTGTAACTATAATGTTTTGACAATCTTGACACTTTTTTATAACCATAGTTTCAACTATACATCACATAAAATCACAATCTGGCAAAGAAAGAAAAATTATACTTAATTTAACTTTATAAAATAAGCATAACATAAATCCTAAGATTTAGTGCATAAAATATTTGCAATATGCATGTCATACAGTGTGTAGTATATGTAGATGCATGCATAAATGCTTATGCATTGTGATATGACATTCATACATATATGTTTAATGAGGACTCACATTGGAATAGTGCTTCAGGATAGATAGAGGAAAACAGAAGTAGTTCATATATTTAACACAAATAGACACATATGTATTCACCACACATAAACACAGGAGATGGAGATTAGAAATAGAGACAAAGACCAAGATAGTGCTACTGTAATCATGAAGTTCATATAATAGTTCCTATCCAGGGACTTAAGGAATTAGATTTATTTAAACAAATTTAACCATAATCAAAATACTATTCCTTATGTTTGAGTCATATGGTTAATTTCAGAAGAATCAATCATAGATAAAAAGCAATTATCTAGATAATAATGTAAGAATTAATCTATGTTACAAGTTTACAAACTGTACATCTTATTTCTAAAGAAAAATTCCAAAAATTGCTAAAATTTAGTATTCTAGCAGTAGTGCTCACTTTGTATTTTACCTGAACCAGATTTATATTTGCTTTCTTTCAACATGGCAAAAATTAGATCAATGTTCATGATAAATCTTTAAATGCTTTAACCTTACAAACTCTTTATAAGCTGAAGGATAATCAATAAATGGGGAGAAAAACTGTGTGGGATTCATCTTTTAAGTCATTGTAATTCTGTCTTACTGCCAATAACTCAGAAGACAAATGCCAAAACCAACTGTTTCTAAAAAAAATATGTACTCAAAATAAAGTAAAAAGAGTTTCATTTTTATTTACAAATATATTAAATTAATTTTAGTAAATATGGTCCTGTAGCACTTCATCTAAGAGTGGGAACTTGTGGTATTTTTACAACCACACTGGCATGGCAGTTGCTGGTGTTATTTCATGTCTTGTTTATGTAGTCATATTGTTAACATCTTATATACTTGGCTTTCCTTATATATGAAGAAGACATTATCTCACAGCAGACATTTTTAATGTTAATTTTGTACTTATATTATCACATAATAATTTATATAAATTAAACAATGGTCTAACTCACAAATAGATACATTGAGATACATAATAATGTATACAATCTCACTGATACCATAACATTAATGTGGTTAATCTTGTTGAGTTTTATATCTGCTTTTATTATAAAAAATATAGTTGTTAAAGATTATGTATTCTTTAAAATTGTACTTTTACATATTGATAAATAAATGAAACATATCAATAAAACAGTGATGTGGAATGGTACCACAGAACATACTATACACAGTTTGAGAAAACATCATAATTATAAATCCATTTATAAGCTAAATTTTATTTAAACTATTGTCCCATTTTGGTAAGAAGTCTATCTTCTCCATTTTGATAAGAAGATTAATATTTAACGTTAACTTTTTTTATTCTTGAGAATATCATACACGTGTGCAGTAAAACATGTTCCCACATACCACCTCTAATGGCCCAGAAATCTCCCCAACATGATCCTCTTCCACTTTTTGTTCACAAAATATTCTTTTATAAATTCTAAATCCAGTTATTACTATCCATATACATATGGGTATAAAACAATCCTCCAGAAAATGGCAAACTTCCCAGTGGTCACACATTAAATACAATAGCTCCTCCACAAGCAGGGGGCCTGGAGATCATCTGCTCATCTATGCTGTGATTTTAAGTAGATTAATATTGTGACTGTCATGTGGGAAATTTTCAATACTTTTTGTTTTATCTGTGGTTTGAATGTTTATAAAATATCATGGATTTGCCGGGCAGTGGTGGTGCATGCCTTTAATCCCAGCACTTGGGAGGCAGAGGCAGGCAGATTTCTGAGTTCGAGGCCAGCCTGGTGTACAGAGTGAGTTCCAGGACAGCCAAGGCTACACAGAGAAAACCTGTCTCAAAAAACGACAAAAGAAAACATATATATGTATATATATGTATACACAGATACATGATTTTTCATGATCCTATTCTTTTTCTTTGTGTTCTAGATGTAATCGTCTGGTTTTTGTCTGAAGTAGTCTATTGGTGTGATTTTCCACTGAGCTGTTATGTTTTGACTTACTGTATGTTTCATTCTCAGCATCATTTCCTTTGATTTCTTCAGCAATTAGATCCTGCCATGTGCATGCTTTCAAAGTCTCTGTCATTTCACATTGTGCATGGAAGAATTTTCTTAGCTTTATCTACCTCCTCTTCCATATAGATTCTTGAACCTTGAAAGTATTATTATGATAAAGACCTCTTTCTTTAGGGCTAAATGGTCCAAAGTCTCTTATTCCCAGCACATTTTCCATCTATCAGTCTTGTTACAAATTATTATCTATTTCATAAAGCTTGCCTGCTGCAACTTGAACATTACTCTACTTTATAGTTATAACAATTTGTCATTGGGGGACATTTTATTGCCATGTTCCTATAGCAGAATAATGATAGTATGTTTTCCAGTAGGCCTATGAACTATCTAGTCTCAGGTTCTTGGACATGTAGGCAGTGTTATGTATAGGTTCCTTCTTAGGAAGTCATGCTTAAATCCAATCAGATAATGGTTGGTTACATTCATAAAACCTAGAGCACTATTGTACCAGGGTAAATTGGAAAACCATGTCCATGTTGCATGATGCAGTGTTTGCAGCTGAGTAATACCAATATTTATTTTCCCATATCTTTTTTGTTTGTTTGTTTGTTTGTTTGTTTGAGACAGGGTTTCTCTGTATAACCCTGGCTGTCCTGGAACTCACTCTGTAGAGGCTGGCCTCAAACTCAGAAATCTGCTTGCCTCTGCCTCTCAAGTGCTGGGATTAAAGGCGTGAACCACCACTGCCTGGTTTATTTTCCCATATCTTTTAATCTCTTACAAAGTTATATCTCTGAGATTTTTGTTGATACCCTGAGAATTTTTTTCCTTTCAAGATTCATTTTAATTTGGTTTTGTTTTATTCCTTTTTAATATTCTACTACATGTCTTGATTTTTTAAATTTCATTCTGATATTTTTGTTTTCATGGTCTTTTTTAGGGCACTGATTAGATAGTTAAAGTGTTTAAGCATTTTCATTATTCTTATTTGAAGTTATTTTCTTGTGTTTTGTATAAACTGCTTTTTCTTGGACCAAACAGAATGGGGTTTCTGGCTTCTGGAGAAGATATATTATCTGAAGCTTTGACTTTTGTCGTCATGTGTTTCTTGGTGAAAATATGAGGTCTTGTTTTTGCTGGATGCATGTTGCCTAGCTTGTCTGATGTTGCCCAATCTAGGTCATAACCAAGTTTTGTAAATGTAGAGTCCCTGAGTTCCAGCCAAGTATAGTAGCACCGAGGTCCCTGGTAAAGAGAAGTTTTGGATCCCCTCCAAGTGTTTTAAGTGTGAAGTTCCTGCTAGATAGTATTTCTGAGGGTAATCAGCAAGTCAAAAAGAAATGAAAATAGGCTAGAAGGAAAGGCTTAGATGGGTGGTGACAAAGAACTAGAGTAAACTTGCTTCACCCTAAGACCAAGTCCCAAGGGAATGGAGTTGACTAGGAAATGGCCAAGGAGAGGGAGGCTTCAACTTGATTGTTAGATACATTTGAAAAGGCTGGAATGGAGGCCAGGGGAGAAGGACAAAGGTCTGCAACTTGTTTCCCAGAGTTTCTGCAGTTGAGGGAATCACAAAGGATTAGAGATAAGCTAGAAGAGATCAGATGGAGCCACTCAAAGAAAAGGGGGTCCCCATTTCCTCACTATCAGGGTGTACATGTCCATTGTTTCATCAGGCTATTGGTATTTTTTTGTATAGCTGTTATGCTATTCTCATATTTCACTTTCTAATCCTTTTTAGGTAATTATCTCTCATTTTTTGTTTGTACATTCTTTTCTTTTATTTATTTTTATTAGATATTTTATTTACATGTCATATGATATCTCCTTTCCCAGTTTCCCCTCCAAAAAAATAAAAAAATAAAATAAAATTTAACAAACAAAAACAAAAATCCCAGTTCCTTCCCTCCTCCCCCTGCTCAACAACCCACCCTCTCCCACTTCCTGGCCCTGGAATTCCCCTACACTGGGGCATAGAACTTTCACAGGGCCAAAGGCCTCTCCTCCCATTGATGACCTACTAAGCCATCCTCTGCTACATAAGCTACTGGAGCCATTAGTCCCACCATGTGTACTCTTTGGTTGGTGGTTTAGTCCCTGGGAGCTCTGAGGGTACTAGTTAGTTCATATTGTTGTTCATACTAAGGGGCTGCACACCCTTCAGCTCCTTGGGTCCTTTCTCTAGTTCCTTCATTGGGGATCCTTTACTCAGTCCAATGGTTTTTGAGCCCATACTTCTGTATTAGTCAGGTACTGTCAGAGCCTCTCAGGAGACAGATATATCAAGCTACTGTCAGCCAGCACTTGCTGCCATCCAAAATAGTGTCTAGATTTGATGACTGAATATGTGAAGGATTCCCAGGTAGAGCAGTCTCTGGATTTTCCTTCATTCAGTCTCTGCTCTATAGTTTGTCTCTGCAACTCCTTCCATAGGTATTTTGTTCCCCCTTTTAAGAAAGAACAAAGTATCCACACTTTGGTCTTCCTTCTTCTTGAATTTCTTGTGGTTTGTGGATTGTATATTCTGATCTTCTGGGCTAATATCTACTTTTCAGAGAGTGCATGCCATGTGCGTTTTTTTGTGATTGGGTTCCCTCACTCAGGATGATATTCTCCAGATCCATCCATTTCCCTAAGAATTTCATAAATTCATTGTTTTTAATAGCTGAGTAGTACTCCATTGTGTAGATGTACTACAGTTTCTGTATCCATTCCTCTGTTGAGGAACATCTGGGTTGTTTCCAGTTTCTGGCTATTTTAAATAAGGCTGCTACGAACATAGTAGAGCCTGTGTCCTTATTACATGTTGGAACATCTTCTGGATATATGCCCAAGAGTGGTATATCTGGGTCCTCTGGTAGTACTATGTCCAATTTCTAGAGGAACCACCAAACTGAGTTCCAGAGTGGTTGTACCAGTTTGCAATCCCACCAGCAATGAAGTAGTGTTCCTCTTTCTCCACAACCTCTCCAGCATCTGCTGGCACCTGAGTTTTTTTATCCTAGCCATTCTGACTGGTTTAAGGTGGAATCTCAGGGTTTTTTTGATTTGCATTTCCCTGATGACTAAGGATGTCGAACATTTCTTTAGGTGCTTCTCAGCCGTTCGGTATTCATCAGTTGAGAAAGTTAAGAGCACTGACTGCTCTTCTAGAGGTTCTGAGTTCAATTCCCAGCAACCTCATGCCGGCTCACAGCCATCTGTAATGGGGTCGAATGACCTCCTCTGATGTGTCTGAAGACAGTTACAGTAACTCTCATGTTTTAACTCACTTCCAAATCAAGTGGAGAATATAATTTTAGATAGTGGTTCAATAGTACCTATAATTCTCTGTGTACAGCAGATTTGTGTATATGTTTGCATGTGCTTGTGACCTATCTTCCTCTTCAGTGGCCATCACAGTTTCTTGACACAGGATCTCTTATTTAACTTGTTTGATCAAGCTCATTGATTCAGTTAAACTAACTTTACAAGAAGGTGGATCTGCATGTCTCTACATCCAACTCCTCCTGGGCAGAGGATCCAGGGACATTCCCTGAGCCCTCTTGTTATGTGATGGATGAAAATAAAAATGCTGCTTCTTTTGCATGTGTAGTAAGCGCTTTACTAACTTAGCTCACTTGTTAAATGTCCTATTTAACTATAAATAACATAATAAGCTAGCAACTAATTTTAAATGACATATTGTATAGTGGTTTATAATAATAACAAAGTTTCCCTCAGAGTAAAATCTTCAAATTATAAAATTCTGAGAAGTTATTAATGCAAAACATAATGTAATATGAAAATAACAGAAAATATCTAAAAATTAGACAACTTTAAAGAGAATAGGCTTGGAATGTATTTTGTCATATTTTTATATCATTTAATTGATAAATGGACAATTTAATATTATATATATAATCAATATATGCTTGCAGATACATGTTATATGAAAAGTTTCCAAATGGAAGCAGACTGAAGTTTGAAAAATCAATATAGTATCCTTGTTAGAATGTGGCAAGTACTTATTGATTTTAGACATTGCCCTTACCTGCCTGGCACTCCACCCTTTGCACATTTTTCATTTTCTTATTACACTGAGACTCTTAGGCGCTGCTACATTCCTGGAATTAAGGAAGCCCTTTTGCCTTGTTTTGGTTTGTTTTATTGTTTGTTTTTTTCTTTTATGTTGTTGCTGTTTTGTTTTTTATTAACAGGTTCATGGGGCATTGAATTGTATAACTTTAAAATATACAAAAAATCCCCAAATTAATATTAAAATATAGATAAACATCATTCTGATATTGCTTTTTTTTGTTGTTGTTAAGCACTTACCTCTTCAATTCTTGTTCATATATCCTTTTATTAGCACACAGAAGTGTTGACATAAGAAGTGTTGACATAAGATCTAATCTAACCCTGCACATTCCCCCATTCAATTTTGAGGTACAATATTCTTTTAATTTTTTATTAGATATTTTCTTTTTTATTAGATATTTTCTTTATTTACAATATCTCCTTTTCCAAGTACCCCTCCAAAAAAAAAAAAGAAAAAGAAAAAAAACGAAAAGAAAAAAACAAAAACTAAAATAACTTTTAAACAACTTGCTCAGAGACTCAAGTCCATGTATTTCTCATTGAAGTTTTATTTTCCTTAGTGTACACAGATATCTTTCTTTCCATAAGGTAAACATATTGACTTTGATTTCAAGAATAAGAAAAAAACAAATAAGCAAACCAACAAGCAAACACCCGACTTACTAATTAGAGAATGTACTACTATACATATGCTTGCTCAAAGCTAAAGGGGCCCAGATTAGGTTATAAAAGTGTTTGGCTGACCCATTTTCTGTTGATAGTGTTACTCTCAGTTATGAAGAATCAAGATGTTGAAACCTGAGGAACCATATTCATATTCAGAAAAGTCTAGACGACTGTACATCAAATCTCTCACATATTCTTTTGTTCTAGCATGTGAACACCTGTACCAGTGTCCTCACAGATACTATCAGACCTCTCTCCAAGATCAAAATTGATATATGTTTCTCTTTTTGAGATTAATATAGTTTTATCATTTTTACCTTCTGTTTTCTCTTGGAAACCCTGCTGTATTATCACTCTTTGCTCTCTTTCAAATTCAAGGGCCTGAATTTTTTAAGTAATTGTCATATGTACATATTCATATGTAGGAACACACATATTTCTAAATATAACCTACTCAATCTGTGTAATGTTACTTATATGTATGTTTTCGGAGATGACCATTCCTTACTGGATAACCAATTAGTGTGCCCTTCCAGGAGGAGGAAAAACTATTTCTCCCACTCTGAGCTTTCTATGGCTGCCTGTAGTTCTTTGTATAGGGTTGATCTGATTGACTTTCTCACAACCATGTGAACATACCTATTGTCCTTGTTCAGTTCATGTTTATGCAGACGTGTTGCTGAGACATTTGGGGTATACATTCTGACATTACTCTTCTAGAAGACATACTTCCATACAGTCCCTAATCCTCCGGCTCTTAGTATCTATTATGAACCCATTCCCGCAATAGCCTCTGAGCCTTCCTTAACTATAGGAGACATTTTGTAGATGTACTCGGTGGAATTAGGACCCATAGCTCTGCATTTTAATTGTTTGTGGTTTTCTGGAATTATTTCCTTGTATTTCAAAGAAGATTTCGTTCATGGGAGGAGGGCACTACAGTTACCTGTGTGTATAAGGATAAACATGTAAGGACAAAGAGTAGTGAAGGTTGGCCTTCTTTAGTGAATTAGTGGTTGTAGGTTCTCCTCTACAATCCCTGATTTTCCCAGCCCTGGGTAGTTGGTTAGGTGTCCAGTATCAGGCATGACTGTTTAGTGAATCCTAAGTTCAGTTAGAAAGCTGTTGCTTACTAACTGGGTATGCTCGTTCCTCCTATACCCTGAATGTTATCGTGTCATGGTAATGTGGTGTTGAGTAGGAAAGTTTGTTTCTACCCTCTCTTTGAAGCCTTGTGGCACCTCAAAGATTAAAATAAATGAGCAAAACAAACACTGAAAATTTAAACTGTCAAAATACAAAGCAAAATTAAACAAAAAGCCTGAAAAAATACTCTTGTATTCATTTTGTATTGGCCAACTCTTCCTAGGCATGGAACCTGCCCTATGATGTAGTTAATATACACAGTGAGATTCAAGTAGATAAAACTGATTTCCCCTATGCCAGGGAGTATCAACAGCAAATAGCTTCTTGGTTAATGGTAGATCCTGTGTTTACTTCCCCTTCTCTCTGCTGGTATCCTATCTGGATTGAAACTGTGTTGGGCCTTAGAAATGCTGGTGATCAGGGCGAGGGGGAGGGAACAGGGGTTTGTTTTTGTTTTTGTCTTTTTTTTATTTTCGTATTCTTTTTTTTTTTTTTTTTTTTGGAGGGGAAACTGGGAAAGAAGATATCATATGACATGTAAATAAAGAAAATATCTAGTAAAAAATAAATAAATAAAATATTATAACATTAAAAAAAAGAAAAGAAATGCTGATCACAGACTCTGAGCTCATATGTGCATTATTCTTGTGTCTGGATGTCAACATTTTCTTCCAGTTACCAGTTACCTCTATCACTTAAAATCATTCTGTACTCTTTTCTACGTAGACCCCTGAGCCTTGAGGGTATGTATTTGAATGTATTTGGAGCCAAATGCTCTCACTCTTTGCATTCATCCAGTTTTGGGTCTGTGATAATTCCCATTTATTGTAAGATGATGTTTCTCTGAAGAAGCTTGAGCTTGCTACTCTTGTGCGTGTGGTCATCCTGTTTCAAAACATTTTTTTTTTTTTTTTGTAAATTCTTTCTTCCACCTTATGTTTTTGGCATCTTTGTCAATCATTTGTCAGATGAAGTTAAGTTTACTCATATATAGTTTTCATGGTACATGTCCTTCATTTTCTTGGTTAAGTTTATTCCTAGATATTTTCTTTTCTTTAGGGTTGTTATGAGTGGGAGTATGTCCATAATACTCTGTATGTTTGCTTGGTGTATGGAAAAGCCATTGACTTGTGTAAGTGAGTCTTCTTGTTTCCTCCCAACTTTAGTAGGATTTCTTTATGTTTTTATCTATTTAGGACAATGTGACCCGTGGATTTCATATATACTTTTGTTATATTGAGGTAAATTACTATATTAGTTTGGGTTTATAGCTATGAAGAGACACGATGATTGTGGTAACTCTTATAAAGCAACACATTTAATAGGGCTGGCTAAAAATTTCAGAGGTTTGGTCCATTAGCATCATGGCAATGTTCAGGCAGACACTGTGATGGAGAAGCCAAGAGCTCTACATCTTGATCTGCAGGCAGCAGAAGGAGACTGTGCCACATTGAATGTGACTTGAGCATATATGACCTCAAAGACTGCCGTCACAACAACACTTCCTCCCATAAGGCCACATCTATGCCAGCATGGCTGTACCTCCTAGTAGTGCCACTCCCTATGGTCAAGTGTTCAAACACATGAATACATGGTTGTGTGTCTGGGGAGGCGCATACCTATTCAAACCAACACAGTTACTTATAGCCCTACATTCTCTTGGGTGTTTATTGTGAAGTAATGTGGAATTTGTCCCAGGTGGCTATGTGGGTGTATTGAGATGGTCAGGAGAATTTTGTCTTTCAGTCCATTTTTGGAGCTTATTAAATTCATTTTTAAAAATCCAGAACCAAAATGTAGACAGATATCACAAAGGTCTTTCACCACTTTGAAGCTGGCTTTATCCTTGACATTTAGGAAGGTTCAACATATACAAATTAATAAATTTCTATTCTTGTTATAAAATACCAAGACCAAAAGCAACTTTGGTAGAAAACAATTTATTTTGCCTTACAGTTTATATGTCCATCACTGATTTAAGCTGGGGCAGGAACTCAGGGTAGCAACTTAGAAGCAGGAGTTGAAGTAGAAACCATGAAAGAATAAGACTTACTGTCTTCCTCAGTCATGGCTTTTTCATTCTGTTTTCTTATAGCACACACAGGACCACCACACTCAGGAGTGGCACTGGACACAGTAATATGGTCCCTCCTACACTAATCATCAACCAAGAAAATACATCACAGCCTTAACCACATGTCGGTCAGCACTTGAGATTTACTTCTCCCGAAATGACTCTAGCTTCTGTCAAGTTGACATAAAAATAACAATTACTATTGACCCCTTTTAACTTTAACACGGAAACATAACACTTTTTAAACCATAACCTTTACATGATTATAACCTTTAAAATTCCCTCAGTTTCTAACATTTAAATAGTTTAGAAATTCAGTCTCTCTAAATTATCCAAAATCTCTCTAAAACTCCAAGGTCTCTTCACACTGGGTAGGAACTTGTAAAAATCAAAATAAACTAAATTTTCCTTGCTAACAAAAGAAAACATCAGGATGGATTCACAATCTGAATAAAGCAAACCCAAACTGCAACAGTATAATATAAGTGACTCAGAATCCAATCTGTGGCATCACATATAATCTGAGTGACAAAGGTGGGATCTCAATATTCTGAATGATATATGTGGGGCACATACCATGCCCTGTGGTCTCAGGATGGCTGCACTCTACAGTAGCTGTTCTTGGTGGTAGTATCATGCTACTGGCATCACCAAAATGCTGTGTTTGACTGCTGAAACTAGCTGCACGTTCACCAACAGCCTCTCTTGGACCTTTTCAGAGACTCTGACCCTGAGTCATGGTGCAACGCCTCAACTCCTCTCCATGATCCTGTCATTCCTGTGCATTTTACTTTAACTGAGGCTGCACATTCCTAAATAGCCTCTTCCATATTCTCATGCTGCTAAACCTAAATTGTTCTTCATCATTCCTTTATGTCGTCCAAGCCAGTATGACCTGGGAGATGCTTACATATTACAAAGTTGGCTGCCAACATTAGGTATAGTTTCAGCCCATCTGGACCACAGGTGCTCTAAACAAAAATATTTAATTTCAGTGATGCTGGCTTCTTAATTACCATGGATTTCTCAGCCCTAGCTAACGAATATCAACTGTCACTTTAAAGGTTTGACTTCAGTGGTCTGTTCACTGTTAATCTGTGACCTCTTCAGCTCCTGTTCACAAGACAATGCAGATTCTAGTTTTAAACATATTTATTTTACATCCCACTCACTGACCCCCCCTCCCACTCACCCCTTTCCACAATCTTCATCCTCAGACACTGAAGATCCTTAACAGAAAACATAACACAAAAAGCTCTGGTAGTCTTTGTTTTTCGAATGCAAAGGTTTTTGTTTTTGTTTTTGTTTTTAATTATTATTATTTCCCTCCTTCTTGGTCCCCCTTCCCTCAGTTCTTCCCACACACCCTCCTTATTGCTTCTGAGATGCTTCTTCCCCTATCCATCCTTCTACCCCAACCTCACCCCTACAAACAGCACCCTTCCCTGGGGCATCAAGTCACTAAGTAAGGGACTAAGTAAAACCTCTCCCACTGAGGCCAACCAAGGCAGTCCTTTCCTACATATGTGTCTGGGGCCATGGGCCAGCCCATGTATGCACTTTAGTTGGTGGCTTAGTCTCTGGGAGCTCTGAGAGGTCCAGGTTAGCTTATACTGTTGGACTTCCTATGGAGTTACAATCCCCTTCAGCTCCTTCAGTCATCCCCCTAACTCTTCCATAGGGGTCTCCAACCTCAGTCCAATGGTTGGCTGTAAGTATCTGCATTTATCTCAGCCAGCTGCTGGTAGAGTCTCTCAGAGGACAGCCATGATAGATTCCTGCTTCCAAGTACAACACTGCACCTGTAATGGTGCCAGCTTTTGGCCCATGTGCGTGGGCTGGATCCCAAGTTAGGCTGGTCTTTCCTTCAGCCTCTTCTCCACTTTTGTCCCTGCATTTTCTTTAGACAGGAACAATTCTGGATCAAAATTTTGAAGGTGGGTGGGAGGCCCCATAACTTACTTGGGGACCATATCTATCTACTGGAGGTGATCTCTTCAGGTCCCATCTCCCCACTGCTGGTGATGGTGGCTAAGGTCATCCCCACTGAGTCCTGGAGGTCTCTCATATCCCAGGTCTCTGGGCCTTCCCAGAAGTCAACCTCAACCTACACTGCTCCATATTTCAATCCATTCTCCTGGCCCTCTGGGCTTCTGTCTTCCTCCATACCTAATCCTGACACACATACCCCTTCTTCTTCCCTTACCCTCTCCCACCTAGGTTCCTCTCTTCCTCTGCCTCTCGTGATTTTGTTTCCCCTTCTAAGTGGGATTGAAGTATCCACACATGGGCCTTCCTTATTGATAAGCTTCATATAGTCTGTGAGTTGTTATCATGGGTATTCTGAACATGCTGACTAGTATCCATTTATCAGTGAATACATACCATGCATGTCCATTTGGGTCTTGGTTACCCCACTGAGGATGATGTTTTCTAGTTTTATCCATTTTGTCAGCAAAATTCATGATGTCCTTGTTTTTAAGAGCTCAATCATATTCCATTATGTAAATGAATCACATTTTCTGTATCCATTATTCAGTTGATGGATATCTGGGTTGTTTCCAGGATCTCACTGTTACAAATAAGGCTGCTATGAACATAGTGGAGCATGTATCCTTGTGTTATGGTGGAGCTTCTTTGGGTATATGCCTAGGATCCAGGACCTTTCCCTTCCACAATCCTATCAATAAACCAATGGTCAGGTCTGTCACAACAATATTCCATGGCCCTATGTTAATTAAAATAATTTCTGTGTTGCTAAGTTTTATATTGTTGAATGGGAAAAAAAACTCAGCAACTTGGAGAGGAAAAGGTTTATATACTCTTCCAGTTTGTAGTACAGCATCCATAGAAATCAGTGTGGGAACTCAAGTAACCTAGTGAAGGAATCTAGAGGTAGGAACAGATACAGAGGTTAGAGGAGAGTGTTGATTACTGACTTGCACGTTGGTAGCTTGCATCCTGATCTGCCTGTTTTCTTATATAGCCAGGACTACCTGCCTATGCACAGTGGACTGGGTCCTCTCACATTAAGTACTCATTAAGGAATTACACTTCAGAGTTTCTTACATGAAAATTTTATAGAGGCATTTTATCAAATGTGAATCGTTTCCAAATGGATCCACTCTGTGTCAAGTCAACAACAAACTAGCCAGGATACTCATATTTAAAATGTCATAGTTATAGAAATGAAATTAAGATGATATTAAAAGTTATGAAATATAGGTAAAATTACCCAATTGACCTCAAAATTCTATTAATTTTTGTAGAAGGTATCCTTATTCCAATGCTAGTAATCAAGCTGTAAATGATTAAAATTGGTCTACATGTTTTTTGACCTTATAACAGTTTTATAGAACTATTTGGAAACAATGACAGTGTTCTAATTGTTATCCCTTCTGTTTTGATCACCAAATGTAGCCAGAAGTTGCAGTTTTTATCACTGTACCCTGTGCTTTGTTTTTATGTATATTTATATGGGCATCTGTGTGTGTGTGTTTGGTTATGTAGATGATACCCAGAGATTCACATTTTCTGTGCAAATATACACCATGCTCTTGTTGTCAATTATATACTATCAACTGGTCTCTCAAAAATATTTGAATACATATCTAACTTAAAATTTCTGTTCCAAAATAGTAGTAATATAAATATAAATACTACTCAAGTTAATTTATTGAATATATAGATAAAATGAAGGATAGTAATTTCAACATTTTTACTGAACTTAAAAGTATATGTACATATGTGTGCCTGCATGTATATATTATGTGTGTGTGTATGTATATATATGTGTGTGTATACACACATATATGTGTATATACATATATGTATTGTGTATACACACACACACACACACACACACATATATATATATATATATATATATATATATATATATATATATATACTCTTAGTAGAAATTAGTGAAAATACTTGTATGCTCATTTCTCACGTGGACATTAAAATAATTTATCTTGAAATCTTGTTTTTCTGTTTTTGTTTGTTTGTTTGTTTGTTTGAAAAAGAATCTCATTGTATTGCCCAGTCTGACTACAGACTTACCATAATTTTCTTCCCTTAGCCTCTCATATGGTAGTATTGCCTGTTCACGTGAGCCACAAGGCTCACTTCTGTTCCCTTTTCGATAATGAGAGTCTCTGAGTTAGAGTTGCATTGTGTCATATATCTACATGGCTATACACAATAACGACTTTCCAAATGTGTTGAAGATTTATGATATACATGGATGATTCTTTTTATCAATTAAAAAGCACAATCATTATTTTTCTTGTTTGACAGAGAAATATTCATATGTAGAAATTAAATTTTTCTGAAGAAAATTGTGCACATAAGTCATTCTGGAATGTTCTTAATCCTCTTTAACTTCTTTGTAATACACTACAGGAAAACAAAAGAAAAGAATAAAAATGTTCTCAGGAATCATTATGCTTTCATCAAAACAAACAACTTGATTTTTTGACTTTTAATCATTTTCCTTTTTTCTTCCAGCGAAAAGGAAATTGAAAAGAAATCTAATTAAGCTTTTCCTAGATCTTTGACAGTCATGGGAGCACACTTGAGAAGAAAGAACAACCATCTGGTTTTCACTCTTCTGATCTAGCAATGAGAGCCGCGCTGTGCACCTGACTTGCCTGCAACAATGAAGGTCGCAGGGGAACCCTGTTTGCTTTTACCAAGAGGGGGGTGATGTTGCTGGTTTGCTCCCAGGTGCTCACTGATATGATTAGGGATAATGCCATTTTATGGAAGTGGATTAACAAAACACTTATGAATACAAACAACTAGAAACATCTGTTAACTGTTGTAACCGGTTCACCTTGTGAATGGAACTTAGTGCTAGGAAATGAGTTCTTCATATCAGTGTAGAAAACAATCACTACAAATTTTCAGTGCTAATCACCTGAAGTTCTTGATTTTTTAACTATGAATGTAAAAGAAAAATATTAATTTTAGTTGATTTGTCTAACTATAATTGTCTTGTGCTGCAAGTGGTTGGATGCAAAGCACAAAGTTACAAATTGAAAACTAATTTGAAAAGCATAAAATAATCACATGATCTGGTAGTCTTCTTCTCCTGTAGCCTTCCAGTAGATATCAAAACTACTGTTTTCTGAGGCTTGGTGTGTCTACATTGTGATGCACTCATCAATTGGTGATATTAGATTTGAGTGTTCACAAAAGATCATAAATATGAGTTCCTTAGCTCTTTCTTGTTTTTAATTTTTTTCTCTTTTTTATTGGATATTTTATTTATTTACATTTCAAATGTTATCCCCTTTCCCTGTTTCTCCTCCACTAACCAGGTATCCCATCTCCCCTCCCCCTGCTTCTATGAGGGTGCTAAATTTATTTATTCACTTTATATATCAGCCCCTTCCTCCCAGCATCCCCTCGTGCAGATCCTTCCCCCATTCTGCCCTCATAACTCCAGCACACACTGTTTACCCCCACCACCAGTGCATCAAGCTGCTTTAATGCCTTAGGTTTTTCTTAATTAAGCTATTATTGCCAGTATGGCTTTCAAAAGCAACTCCAATGAGGAGAATGTCTCTGAGGCCTAAGTACCAATGACAACTCTCCTAGGGAGAGTTAAAGCCTGACAGTAATGAGGATGCTTTTCCTTTCCTGAAAATGCACTGAGTTTCTGAGTTAGATGCTGACCTATAATGTCATGTATGAGACTGCCTGTGCCTGGTTAACCCTTTGCTAAAAACTGAGAAGAAATTGTCAATTCTGATGAACATGATACATCCATGTCATTATTATCACACATTTATCACGTCCTCATAGAAGTCTTAGAAATATTCAGTAATTTATGTTAATGGTTCAAAAACTCTAATAAAATAAGGCAGCAAATCTATAGAGTCAAGGTTTCCTGAAGCCAATCCTATCTTTTTTGTTTTTCTCTGGATTTCAAAATTCATTCCCCCAATTTCTTTTTCCTTCACAAAAGTTATAGTATAATTTAGCATTTAAGCCTTAGCCCTACATTTAATGATTTTAATAGCACTTATATTCAGTTAACCTATACAGAAATAATGATATTGTGTTCCTAAAAGCCTAATGCATTCCTTCTAGATTACAACTCCTAGTGTAAGAGACACATTAATTCACCTACATTTGAAACTGACACAAATGTAGTCATTCAATATATAAATCTCACTTCATTATGCTTGCTCAGTATAATGAATAGGACATTATTCCATTATTATATGTTCATTATATGTCCATTATTGCACCTATATATGGCTTGCTGTTTTACAACTGTGTAGTGTAATTTATGCAAATGTATAATGAGGTATTAATATATTCTCTAAGTGAATAAAATTTGGCAGTTATTATGTTTTTATAGAATTAAAAGTATTAGATAGTGAAAAGATTGTAAAATGGTTTTATTTTATTAAATGGCAATGAAACATGACTTTCAGTTGCTCTAGATAGGCTTTCCATGCTGAGGATTTGTGTCTGTTGGGTTTACTACTAGTATACATATTCACAAACCATGTTCAACTCTTAAAAACAGTTGTTATTGTAAATTTTTTTAGTTTTAGCAACTCTGGAAGTGCATCTAATTCACTAGAAATGTTTTTTTTAAAGCTTATTGGCTATTCATAAACTTTCCTTGCTTTAAATGGCTTTTGTTTATGCATTTTATTTCGCCTCCTGTGCTTCATCATTGTCTTACAACTCTTCTATATATTCTCTGTATTTAAATGTATAGGAATAAAAAAATCTCCTGTTGAGAATTTTATCTTAATAATGTATTATGTTCATGGAAATTCTGACTTTAATGTGATTCAATTTATGAGTTTTATAGTTATTCATATGTATATGTGTGTATGATGTTTGTTTAACATGTAATTGAGAAGTTTTCTATGTTTGCTTTTGCATAGATGCTCATATAACTCTACATATTATGGAAGGATAAAAAGACAGATCAAAGGCACAGAAAAAATTAATTATGAAATAAAACTTTCCTACTTTAATGAAAGACACACCCAATAAGCTTCAAAGGGAAAATAGAATACCAAATAGACAGGTCCCTAAAGAAACTCCCATGTCACATCAGATTCAAAACAGTAATTATATAGAATAAAGGAAGAATACTAATAGTAGTAAGAGAGAAAGAAGATGAAGCCACATACAAAAGCAAGGGCATCAAAATAACATCTGATTTTTCAATGGAGAACATGAAATCTGGAAGGGATTTTTTCAATGTTCTACAAGATATATAAAACCAATAGTGTCATCCCAGACTATTATACCTATCAAAAGGCTCCGTCATTCAAAGGGAAAAATATATCATTCTGTGCCTTAAACAGGTTTATGAAATTTATGATCATTAATCCAGATTTGTAGAGGATACTGGAAAGGATATATAGTACTGAAGAGAGGTGTAAACATGCCCAAGGAGACACAAGGAACAAGTAATAACAGAATATTACATAAAAAAGTCATATCTCACACACACACACACACACACACACACACACACACACACAGGCCAAAATAGCAAAAAAAAAATACCATTATGGGGATAAATATAGAATATTCAGTTATAACAAAATACTAATGATTTGAATTCCCAAGTGAAGAAACACAAACTAAAAGTCTGGATCAGAAAGAAGGATACATCTTTTTGTCACTTCCAGGTTAAAAAAAATTCACAACCAATAATAAATATCAACTTAGGGAAGAAAGGATGGAAAGATCTATACCAAGCAAATGAAAGCAAGAAGTAAGCAGACAAAGCCATTTTAAGGTCTGAGAAAACCAAACCAAACTAATAAGAAGATATAAGAAAAGACATTTTCAAGTCCAAGTAGATCAATGACCTCAACATAATACCAGATACATTCAATCTAATAGAAGAGAAAGCATGAAAAATCCTTGAACTCTTTGGCACAGGGGAATATTCCTAAACAGAACTCCAATGGCTCATGCTCTAAGATCAAAAAACTATAAATGAGACCTCATGAAACCAGAAAGCTTCTGTAAAGCAAAGGACATAGTCAATAAGACAAATCAGTAACCTACAGATTGGGAAAAAAATCTTCACTAACCCCACATCTGATAGACAGCTAATATCCAAAATATATGAAGAGCTCAAGAAGCTGACCACCAAAAACTCCAAATAACCCAATCAAAAAATAGGGTATAGAACTAAACAAGAGAATCCACAGCAGAGAAATGTGCTTTGAATTACTGTTTTAATAAGAAAATAGTTTGTGGTTTTGTTTTACTACTTTGTAATGCCTTTGAAAATATTGCCTAGTTCTAAGTAGACTCAGTTCCTCATGAAGGATCAACTCTGTTATTTCTCTCCTTCCGTCTACTTCTCCTATTGTGACTGACAGAAGACCAGGAGTAAGAGAAAAAGGAGAGAAGCTGTGATTATGTTTCTATCTGACTTTTGCTGAAGACAAAGAGCTCAGTTGAGACAATGAATTCATATGTACAATGTCACTGCCAATTATCTGAACCTGACTGTCAAGCATTTCATTTCAATGGGGTGAAAATAGAAATTATGCAGTTAGAACTCTGGGACAATTTCCCTTGACAGTTGTTTCATGGTAAATAATTTTGTCATTCCTTAAGGGGAAAAAAGATGCTGGAGTTAAAATATTTTTTATTCAGAAGAGGGAGGATTATGTGTATATTTTAATGGAAATGGGTTGGTAAGCAGGAGGAGGGGGGAGAGAATAGGGTTTTTTTTTGTTTTTTATTTTATTTTATTTTGTTTTATTTTTTATTTTGGAGAGGAAACTAGGAAAGGAGATATCATATGACATGTAAATAAAGAAAATATCTAATAGAAAAAAGAAATAGTTCTTATATATAAAACATAATTTTATTTTGTTTGATATTTTATAAATTTTTATTTTGTAAATGATGAATTTTCCCAACTATACAGGTAAAGCTTGAATATAAGGAATAAAAATTTGAATGCAAATTTCATACAAAATAGTAGAGAGAATAAGGCAGCTGTTATATGAATATGAATTCACATCTATTGCGTCCTTAAATTCGATATAGACAAAATATGCAGCTTAATTTGAAAGCCTAGTTTACTGGATGGAAACATAATTGAACAATTCCCCTCCAAGATTTGACACTCGAAAGAATAAGCATCGAGTGATGCTGACATTCACATCTAAACACACGGGCTGGCTGTGACACTGTATGTTAGTGGATTGTTCTCACAGTGGCTGAAGATCTTAAGTTGTCATTTCTCAAATACATTCACTGACAATTTATTCTCTGCACAATTAAATGAGTAGTTGTTCAAGATTAAATATTCTTCTTGATGGGAATGCCTTCAGTAAGAGCTCTGTAATAAGAGATGCTCCTATTAAGAAAATGAAGAAAACTCCATCTTCACTCAGTATATCAGTGAGTAGATTGTTAGTGTTATTTAAAAGATCTTTGCAGAGAGTCTGATTATAACAGTTTATTAGAATTCATGGCCATCGTCCTGGAACTCATTCTGATGAATGAAGGAAGAAAGAAGATGACAAAACCATCAAGCTCATAACATCACCAAAGATAAAAGAATCAAGATATTATCACATGATATGAAAAACATCACCATAAGGTGAGAGTAAGACTCCTGTTTCTGACAAATTAAGATTCATCTTTGAGCCTTGATTTTTTTAATTCATATAATCTCCTTGATGCATTTCTCTCATGGAACCGTCAGTGAAGTCACAAATGGCAATGGCTTCAAAAACTAGCAGAATAACACCACCAGAAAGAGAGGGGTGTTAGCTCACCATTCATCCATCCACATGATATGCTGTCTAGTTGCCCTTTAAGAAGATTTGTACCAGTCTGTTTTTATCTCATTTGAGGGGGAACATCACTAAAATAGTCACACCTTCCTAATAGTACATGGATCAAAAATGAGAAAATATTTTCTTTTAAAGCATATACTCAGATACCGACACTATCAGAGAGTTTTCAGATATTTGGCCCAAAAGACACTTTGTGGGTGCTACAATAATTACATCAGAGATGAGAGAACATGAGAGGAAAAATTCAGTTGGTTACTTTTCAAAAAGTAAGTTTCAATAATTGATTATCTTCTGTAATTCATATCCCAGAGTTAATATATGTTGCAAAATATATATTATACATTAATATAGTAAATGCTATTTTATTAAATATAGTTAATATGTTAAATGTATAATATTATACAATATAACATCTAATACATAGCTAATTTATTTGCTAAATGGAAGGTATTTGTTAAATGGAAGATAAACTTTATATATGTAAAATATGAACAAATAGAAGATTTATTTTCAAGTGCTATATGGAAATGTGTAAACATTTTATAAATAAGTAGCATTCTTACTAACTATACGCTTTCTAAAAATGTAACCATCTTTATATGAAGCTTCATTACATGAATTCATGATTTCATACAATATGTTATTACATGCACAATCTGTAATTTTTGAATTTTAATGGATATAACCAAAATTTTTGATGAATATGTCATTTTATATGTTCACCAACAATTCATAAGATAAAGGATATTCTCCCACTATCAGTAGATTTCAAAACAGGATTTTTTTTTAAAATATGCCTTTCTCTAATAGTGCTTTGCATGTTATTTTTGTAATTTTGAGCTTTTCCTTGCTTGTTATTACAAATATGTTTGTCAATTTATTTTATTAATATTGTGCATTTGTGTGAATATGGGTCTATGTGTTCTATGTGTGCTTGTGAAGGTTAGTGAATTTGTACGAGTTAGTTCTAGTCTTCCATCAAAAGCTCTGAAGATCATACTCAAGGCACCAGGCTTGGGTACCAGGCTTGGGCACTAGCATCTTTGCACACTAAGTTATTCACTTGCTTTGTTTGTTTTTTAGGTTGACAAATGCAGACACTTAAGTATATGTGGACCATCATAAAAATTTAGGAAGTCGACTTATAGATTGCATAAGAAACCATAAGGACACGTTTATCAAGGGACAATGCAGAATCTTGCTGTTCTCTAGCTAATATTTATTGAGATAGTCAGAAATATTGAAGTATTATTTTCCATAAATATTCTAGTAGATGGGCAGAACTAGAGTACAAACATAATATATTATAGATACAAGCCTAAACATTTTGTTGATAATAATACTCCAGGTTATGTAGAACATTTTTTACTAATGGAGGAAGATATATGTAGCTATTTCTTCAAAATGGCTTCTTGATGAAATGTTAATAGAATCTTTGTACTAAGAGGTTCTGTATACAAAAAACACAAGATTTCATATATGATATTATATTATAATAATAAAATTTTATACTAATAAAATTCCATAACAACTCTCATACTTAACATCATTATGAGCTGAAATTCATATCAGTTTTCAATGTCATACATTCATTAATCTTTGTAATTTAGTGACTGAAAATATGATCAGCACCATTATGAAAAAGTGTAGAATATAAGACAGGCCAAAATAAACAATAGAAAACAGAAGAAATACTAGTAATATCTTATCCTATATACGAAGGACAAAAAGAAATAGTTTTTTAAGTGAAGCTTGTAGGAAAAGTAGCATTTCACAGATAGACATTTAAATGTTAAATGTTTTGGAAAATAGGAGATATCACACAAAACAGAAAAAAAGAAAAATGCATGTCTTACTAATTCAGTAAAAGATTTGAAATTTAACACAATGACACTGTTTAGTATAGGATGCTGGATTTGGGGACATGAAGTTAATTTCCAACATGGTCAGTAAATAAAGATTGCCACAAGAAACTCCCACATTATTGCAAAAACGCATGCACAGTTTAGTGTAGGCTAGGCATTGAGACATAAGCCTAGAATCCTGGCATTCATGAGGCTGGAGAAGGATAATTTCTAATTTGAGGAGGCCATAAATACTTAGTAAGATCCTTTCTCATGCAACAAGAAAAACACTAAAAATAAGTGCAAGAGATTAGGCAGCAAAATTATGTAAGATAGGTTGGCCATGAGATGGAATTGAGAACATGAGACTTAAAATCATCAGACTGAACACAAGGGCCCCAAGAGGAGTGAGGGGAAGGACCAAAGGAGTAGAAAGAGTTTACAATCCCACAGGAAGAACAACAATATCAACCAGACAGACATCCTAGAGCTCCCAAGGACTAAACCACCAACTAAAGAGTATACATAAAGGGACCTATGGCTCCAGCTTATATGTAGCAGAGACATCCATAGGAAGTTAGGTAAATGGATGGAACTAGAAAATATCATCCTGAGTGAGGTAACTCAATCACAACAGAACACACATAGTATGTACTCATTGATAAGTGGATATTAGCTCAGAAGCTCGGAATACCCTAGATACAATTCACAGACCAAATGAAGCTCAAGAAGAAGGAAAACCAAAATCTGGATACTTCAGTCCTTAGAGGGGGAATCAAATATCCATGGGAGGAGATGCAGAGACAAAGTGTGGAGCAGAGACTGAAGGAAAGGCCACACACAGACTGCCCTACTGGGGATTCATCCCATATGCAGTTACCAAACCTAGACACTATTGTGGATGCCTGAAAGTGCTTGCTTACTGGAGCCTGATATGGCTGTCTCCTGAGAGGCCTTGCCAGTGCCTGACAAATATAGAAGTGGAGGCTCTCAGCCAACTATGGACTGAGCACAGGGTCCCCAATGGGGGAGATAGAGAAAGGACCCAAGGAGCTGAAAGGGTTTGCAACCTCATAGGAGGAACAACAATGTGAACTAACCAGTAACCCCAGAGCTACCAGGGACTAAACCACCAACTAAAGAGTACAAATGGAGGGACCCATGGCTCCAGCTGCATATGTAGCAGAGGATGGCCTTTTTGGACATCAATGAGAGGATAGGCCCTTGGTCCTGTAAAGGCTGCATGGCCCCACCCCCCCACCCCCCACCCGTGTAGAAGAATGCCAAGACTGGCAAGCAGGAGTGGGTGGGTCGGTGAGCAGGGGGAGGGGGGACAGGATAGGGGATTTTCAGAAGGGAAATAAGGAAAGGGGATAACATTTGAAATGCAAATTAAGAAAATATCTAAAAAAGAAAAAGAAAAAGAAAGAAAGTGACAACCCAGAAAAAATAGTGGGTTTGTTGTGCAGAACTTGCAAATGCCTAAATGAAAGACTAGCCTGTGGCTTCTAAAAGTATTTAGTGATAAATTTAGTAATATTAGAAATAAAAATTAAAGAATTTGGAATTGGAATGTAGATATTCTATGATATATGAATTTTTACATTTTGACTCCACAATAGTTATTAAGATTTTTTTTTGGAAAAGAATTCATAGCTTTCATTTTAATTAGTTTGAGCAGAAAGATTTTATGGTAATTCAATAAAATTGATATTAAAAAGTTTGTCTTCAGAAAAGTAACAAAATTCCATGTACGCATTACTCTTAAATCTCTTAAAACAGACTCTCAAACCTCATCAGAATCGTTAGCAAATATGAACACTGAAAGAAACCTATTGCAGGACTGATGTTCCTTCTTAAAGTACATTCCAGAAAGCTTTCTATAATGGAACTGACTTCCAATCCTGCAAGTTTAAGTTCAGTGAATAAGAGCCACGTGATACTCTGATTTCTACACATACACTATGACAAACATATATACATACATACATACATACATACATACATTCATACATATGAATACATCAATACGTGTAGTGAATATTAAGATGGCATGTATGTGGACAGAAAATTATGATGACTGCAGTGCTATGTGCAGTATATCCAGTTTAGTGTGAATGTTCAGAGACTTTCTTTTACACAGATATATTTCTAGTAATATGGATCTCATCCATCATATCTTATCAATGTTGTCTTAACCAAACCTTAATATAATATGGGGAATTTAGTGTCCATTCATCAAGTTTCATTAGCATTGTTGTCTGTCATCATTATAATACAAAGCAATCCCATAAACTTCTCAGCTTACGACCATTCAAGATCATCTTGAATGGCAGTGTTAATATGAGCAAGGTTTCAAGTGCATTCCTGCAGCTTGTAAATCTTTTATGGACCAAAATGTAATAAGAAACTCAGAAATATCCATTGAGACTCTCAGGAAACCTATGAGGGAACATTATGATTTTGTTATTTTTAGCATTCTGAAGGCATTTCCATGGAGGCAGAAAAAGCATGAGCTTGATGATTTACTTTAAGGGTTAATGACATTTCCTACCCCAAATCTCATATAAGGAGACATTTTCTACCCAAGGAAAAAAAAGCAGGTCGTGCATTTATCTTCTGAGAGTCTGTTTGTTTTTCTTGTCTATTTACCATGTAGGAAATTAAAATCCAGCTCAGGAGATAAAAATGGGGAGACTTATTGTCAAAATTTGCTCCCTTTTAGAAAACTTAGCAAGCACAGGTATAGTTAAAGCTGGAAAACATGATACATTTAAAGGCCTGCAACTTTAGGTGAAAAGATATAAAGCAAAATAGTGCATGGTATATTTCATGTATTCAGTGAAATATCTTTGGGATAAGAATTTATCCAAAATTTATCTGAAAGAACAATCTGGTTTCAAGAAAGCCAAATGAAGTGTTACAATATGAAATGGGTGTGTCATGCATGTGTCTCTGTGTGAGTCTGTGATCTGTGAATGTTCATGTTTCTGTGTATCTGTGTTCCTACATGTCTGTCTGTGTGATTGAGATCTCTGTGAGTCTCTGTTTATCTGTTATTTGTAAATGTGTGTGTGTGTGTGTGTGTGTGTGTGTGTGTGTTAGTTATGTGAGTGTGTGGATATCTATCCCTGTTTTTAAGTATGTGTGTGATCCTTTCTATTCTTGGTCATACAAGACAAACATTCTTCCACTGAGCTACAGCATACTCTCTAATTTTGATATTTGAAGTTTGTAATGAGGAAGCCATGAAACGGTTCCCAAATATAAATACTGCAATGTATACAGTAATTGTGTGGAAGTAGGAAAAACAGAACTGTTTTTTGTTTTCTTTTCTTTTGAAAATGAATTTGTAGATGTCTTTATAACTCATTTTAAGTTAATTCTCTGTGTGATATAATTTAGGTAATTTATTATTTTGTTTATTAATATGTGATTTTGCTTGTAGTTACAACAGGATGTTTATAAGAGAATAATAATTGGTAAAGATCTACCACAGCTTACCTTACAGTAGAGGGAATAATAGTGATAACAAAGAAACAAGCAAGGACTTGTATATTTATAACTTGAACACAGGGTTAAAATCCACACTTCTTTGAAATGCACAGTTTCCCGGAAGGAGCATACAGGCTGTGCAAGGGAAGGAGGCTTCACTGTCGGCAAATGAGTATCAGGCATCTAGAGGACAGTCACCATGGTGGCTGCCTGAGCATTCATTTTGTCCTCTCATAGGTATGGAGGGTTTCCTTAGGAAAGTGGATCCAGCTTTTCTGTACACTCGTGATAGCCTGAACATCAAGTGATTAGATAAGGTTTATGATCTGTTAGCGATAGAAATACAATTCCATAACATTTGCTGTAAAATGACAATTTAAGTAGCATGGGAAATATCCAGCCCTCTATTGTCCTTAAGGCCATTGAGAAAGATCTTGTATGTTAACTAAGATTACAAATACAAACTTCTTCACTGAGATTAAGAACCACAGCTAGGACATAACATCCAAATTCAAATTTCACAATTTCTATAAGTAAATACAAACCCAGTTATAAACAATGCATAATAAAATAATGTAGCTTTTGTTCATGTATCAAACAACTTGAAATTCTTTGAGTGTAGTATGCATTATATTATTATATTAGCTCTAATAGGCTTAAAACTAATATGTTGATAAAATAACATGCATTAGACACTGCCTGGTCCAGCTCTAATATGAGGGAAATTGCCCAGTCTTATAGCACCTTGATCTGCCTGGAATGTCACTGATAGTCATAGGAGGCCTGCACATTTCTGAAGAGAAATGGAGAGTGGATGGGAGTTGGGGAGAGAGGAAGGGGAATGGACTGAGAGGAGAGAAGGAAGGAGAAAGTGCATTTGGGATGTAATACATGAGGGAAGAATACATCTTTAAAAACTCAACCAAACCAATCTATTAGTAAACTAATCAATCAAAATAAAAATATGCAAAATTAAAATATGCAAAAAATAATGTATATACATTTTATAAATTGATTACCAAGATCAAGCTATTTAAAACATAAATCATCACGGCCATGTTTCCTGTCTTATTTTGTGAGGCGGTGAGCAGAGGTAAACAATTTTAAGTATTCTTTTTCATACCAGAAGGTACAGCTTTGTAGCTGATAGAAGCATTTTTACTTTGTTGGTTCATGTTAATTTAGAATGGATAAAAACAGTTAGGGTTAGAACAGATAGGTTAATGATAACCCTAGAGTTAGCTGTAGTCTTTGTTTCCTTTCGGATTTCTCAAGTTTATTCATCGTAATGATGAAGCTTTCTCTCTCCTCAGGATCCCTCTTTCCTTCACCCCTTTGCCTATTGTAACTGCTGTTCTAATACATGTTTGTATATCTTCAGGATTTAAAACTCCTATAGAAGTGGGATCATGAATTATTTTATCTATATCAAACATTACATAAACCATATTCTCTCTACCCATTCATCACCAACAAACAGAAGTGCATTTGTATCATGATATCTTTATTTGGGATATTTATAAGTTATATAATAATAATATAACTTTTGATTGTTTTAAAATATCCATAGGTTTTCCAAAAATAATTATATCTATCTATGTTTACCAATATGGCTTTGTTTTTCTCCTGGCTTCCTTTCTCGGTCTACTTCCCTCTTTGCCTGTCTCTCTGTCTCTCTTCCTCTCTTCTTTTCTCTCTCTCTCTCTCTGTGTCTCTCATCTTGAAGTTCACAGTTACTTGAGTCCACAGTTCCTTGTCTCAGCCTTCCAAGTACAAAGCACTTTATTTCTTCATGATCATCATTTGAGGTGTTGTGGGGTGATATTTAATTGTAGTTGTTGTCTTTGCACTTCACTAACCATTAGTGACCCACTAAAATGTTCACCATATTGATTGGCTTATAATTCTTCCCATTCGTAACAGTCTTTTTTTTGGAATTTCCCACTCTGTACATTGTAAAGTGTACCTTTCCCTGGCTTCCTAGGTGGCATATCTATGGGCTGTGGTTTTATCTCCTTTACTTTTTCCACTACATTGCCTGGGTTGCCATTCTACTTTATCTATGGAATGGTTCACTTTCTCTATGTTCTCACATTTTTCTCTAGAACTGCCAAGCAATTTGGTGCTTAAATTGCCACATTTCAGAGTCTGAAATAGGCTTGTTTCTTGTGCTGACCTTGGCTATTGTATGTGGAGATAAAAGCATAAAAGAAAAACAGGTGGAAATCTGAGCACAGTTGCCTTTTTGTCTTAAACTGTTGTGATTTATTAGAGAACTATTGTGGCATTTTATCTATTGATGTACATAGGTGATATCAAATGGCAAGGAGTATGTTACTCTCACATTTAAATGTCAAAGTACATAGAATTCTTTCAGGATATATTTCAGTTGTGAATTACCTCCTAGCTGAACATCTCTTATGATACAAGTAAGAATTTCACCTTTTTTATTTCTGCTACTTTCCTTTACACAGTAGTTTTTTTTCCCCCTTCATGGATTTTTACAACAAACTAAATCAAAAACACCCAGAACCAGCCTCAATTGCACAGGCTTCTAAGCTCTACATTTTGGAGACAATTGAGGATGGTGAGTTCATAGATTTTATGAGGCTATAGTTATAGGAAGTCACCTGTATGGGAATGTAACTCATGAAATTAAATAAAAGGAGGAAGCGACAAGAAAGAAAAATATCAAGGTTAAACTACATACTATTCCAGAATACATGCACCAGCTCAGACAGCTGACTTCATTAGTTTCTTAGAAAGGTTATAAAGGTTTACTTAAATGATCCAAAAATCTAGTCAGGGAACTGTTAATGCTTTTAAAGTTCAGTTATTTAAGAAAAAGCATCAACGGGAGGAGAGGCCCTTGACCCTGTGAAGGTTCTATGCCCCAGTGTAGGGGAATGCCAGGGCCAGGAAGCAGGAGGGGATGGGTTGGTGAACAGGATGGGTGAGGGAATAGGGGTTTTTTCTCAGAGGGGAAATGGGGAAAGGGTATATCATTTGAAATGTAAATAAAGAAACTATCTAATTAAAAGAAAAAGGATCTGTTGAATTTCTTAAATGGTAGTTTTCTCACTTACTTATATTTAATTGATATTCAATAGACATCTATGCTGTGCAAAAACAAATGTCATGACTTTCCTGTAGGAAACGAATGCTGTGAGTCAACAAATTTATTTTACTGCAAAAGGATGCAAATGAGGCTAATTGACCTAGTAGTTCATGTATTTATACCAAGTCAATTCTTATTTTTTGTACTTTTTTTTATTTCTATTTTTTATTAGATATTTTCTTTATTTACATGTCATATGATTTCTCCTTTCCCAGTTTTCCCTCCTAAAAACAAAAAGCAAACAAACAGACAGACAGTAGATGCTGGAGAGGTTGTGGAGAAAGAGGAACACTACTTCATTGCTGGTAGGATTGCAAGCTGGTACAACCACTCTGGAAATCAGTTTGGTGGTTCCTCTGGAAATTGGACATAGTTCTACCAGAGGACCCAGCTATACCACTCCTGGGCATATATCCAGAAGATGCTCCAACATGTAATAAAGACACATGCTCCACCATGTTCATAGCAGCCTTATTTATAATAGCTAGAAACTGGAAACAACCCAGATGTCCCTCAACAGAGGAATGGTTACAGAAAGTGTGGTACATCTACACAATGGAGTACTACTCAGCTATTTAAAAAAATAAATTTATGAAATTCTTAGGGAAATGGATGGATCTGGAGAATATCATCCTGAGTGAAGTAACTAAGTCAATTCTTAAGTGTTTGCTTTGTGTCAGTCTTTTCAAAAGTGAATGAAATAGAAAAATATATTAGTTATACAAAATCTCAAGCATCTGACATTGAGAAAGAAAGAAGCAACAATAAAATGAAGTTGTTATAAAATTTATCAAATTATTATACGTATAAGGAAGTAGACAGGTCCTGGATGGTGATGGCACATGCTTGTGAATGCTATGAGTTCAAGGCCAGCCTTTTCTACTTAGAAAATTTCAGGACAGCCAGGGATACATAGTGAAACGCTAGCCAAAAAAAAAAAAAAAAAAAAAAAAAGAAGAAGAAAGAACAGAAGGAAGAATGAAAGAAAGTAGAATACAATAAATATAATAAGCAGAATATTTGATGCTGTGAAGAGGAGAAAAATTGTGATTTTGTGTAATTAAGTTAAAAAGTTTGCATACAGACTAAACAGGTCTGAACTCTTTTATAATTTTTTTCTAGTAATATTTATTTGATTTTTATGTTTTTTGAAATTAATAATTTTAAATATTTCTTTACATCTTTATTGCATCTTCTCCTCTCACTTCTCTGAGTCCCTCCCTAACCTTCCCTCTCCCTCATCCTCCAGTCTCCCCTTTCCCTTCAGAAAAGAGGAGGCTTCCCATGGATACCAGTGCAAGGAGGCATATCAAGTTGTGGTAGGACTAGGCACATCCTCTCCTACTGTTGCAAGGCAAGGCAGCCCAGTTTGGAGAAAGATATCCAAATGCAAGCAACAGAGCCTAATATAACCCCTGTTCCTGCTGCTAGGAGTCCTACAAGAAGACTAGGCTGCACAAATGTTACATATGTGCCAAGGGTCTAGGTTCATCCCATGCATGTTCCTTCCTGGTGGTTCAGTCTCTAGGCCCCTAAGGGCCCAAGGTAGTAGATTTTGTAGGTTTTCTTGAGGCATCCTTGATTTCTCTGGATCCTTCAATATTCTTGCCCCTCTTCCACAGGACTTCCCAAATCTTCTTGTGGTGTGGTGGAACATCCTTTGGGTATATGCCCAGGAGTGGTATAGCTGGCTCTAGAGGTAGAACTATTCCCAATTTCCTGAGAAACTGCCAAACCAATCTCCAAAGTGGTTGTATTCTTACCAGAAAAAAGTATTCCCCTTCCTCCACATACTTGACAGCGTGTGCTGTCACTGGGTTTTGATCTTAGCTATTCTGATTGGTATAAGATAGAATTTCAGTTGTTTTGATTTGTGTTACCAAATGACCAAGGATGTTGAACAGTTCTTTTTTTATATATTAGATATTTTCTTTATTTATATTTCAAGTGATAGCCCCTTTCCTGGTTTCCCCTCAAAAAAAGAAAAAAAAAAAAAAAAAAAAAAAAAACTATTCCCTCCCCCTGCTGTTCACCAACCCACTCTCCTGCTTCCTGGCCCTGGCATTCCTCTACACTGGGGCATAGAGCCTTCATAGGACCAGGGCCTCTCCTCCCATTGATGACTGACTAGGCCATCCTCTGCTACATATGCAGTGGAGCCGTGAGTCCCACCATGTGTACTCTTTGGTTGGTGGTTTAGTCCCTGGGAGATCTGAGGGTACTAGTTAGTTCATATTGTTGTTCATACTATGGGGCTGCAAACCCCTTCAGCTCCTTGGATCCTTTCTCTAGCCCCTTCATTGGGGACCCTGTGCACAGCCCAATGGATGGCTATGAGCCTCTGCTTCTGTATTTGTCAGGCACTAGCAGAGCCTCTCAGGAGTCAGCTATATCAGGCTCCTGTCAGCTAGTACTTGCTGGCATCCATAACAGTGTCTCGATTTAGTGATTGTATATGGGAAGGATCTCCAGGTGGGGCAGTCTCTGGATTGTCCTTCCTTCAGTCTCTGCTCCATTGTCTCTGCAACTCCTTCCATGGGTATTTTGTTCCCCCTTCTAAGAAGGATCAAAGTATCCACACTTCGGTCTTCCTGCTTCTCTGGTATTTGAGATCCCCTGTTAAGAATTCTGTCTAGCTCTTTACCCATTTTTAAATTTGACTACTTGGTTTGTTGATGTCTGCAATTTACCACTGCTGGGTGTGCTTTCAGGTGTGTTTACAGGCTGGAGCTTGGAAGAGGTTCTACCTGTTGCTCCAGATGCTCAGCAGACAGAGTTGTGGGTTGGAACATGGAGCACAAGGTACAGGGTGACATTTACCATTGTTGGGTTAACTTTCAGGGGAGTCGGCAGGCAAGGGCTCTGGAAGGGTCTTACCTGGTATTCCTTGTGTGGGCAGGCTTCTGGGAAAGCCAGCAGAGTTGTGGGGAAGGTATGGAGTGGTGTTTGTTTTTGTTGGGTGTGCTTTCAGGCTAGTTGTCAGGCAGAGGCTTGGAGTGGGGAGGGGGTTTACCTCGTATCCCCGGTGCAGGCAGGCCACTGAAAGAAAAGCTGGCAGAGTTGTATGGGAAGTGGAGCACATAGTACGGGGTGCAGTTTACCATTGTTTCAGATCTGAGCCCCTTTTGGATGTGAAGAACATTATTTTCTATACTACTGGGTCTAAAGAAGAAAGAGAATATATATATACATATATATATATATGTATATATATATTACATATGTAATATGCATATAGAGTTCATATTATATTTAGTATTCTACATACTTAGCAATTAAGAAAATATATATGTATATATACGTATATATAAATCTACTTTGAGATTTCATCTTACCCCAGTAAAAATTGCTAAAATTAACAAAACAATTGACAACAAATGCCAGAAATGATGTAGGTAAAAGGGGAATTGTAAATTTGTTCAGTCAGCTGAATATTTCATACTGAAAGTAAGCTAAATGGTCAAAAGTAGATTTGGGATAGGATTCAGCTATACCATTCCTTGCTATATGGACAAAGGATGTGACATATTACTCCATAGATTCTACTCAGTCATGTTCACTACTGTTCTATTCACAATACCTAGGAAATAAAAACAACATAAATATCCTCCAACTGATGAATATGTAGTGAACATTTACATGTGCATAATGGATGCATTCTATTCTGTTTTATAGAAATTTGATATCATAAAATTTCAGGTAAATAAATGTAGTTAAATGTATTGTACTAAGTGAGTTAACCAAGATCCCACAAGATCCCACCTGTTTTTTCCTATTTTGTGACCCTAGCTACAAATCTCTAAATGTGAATATATAGCTTAGAATAATTTCACAAAAAAGTAAAATAAATAGATACCACATAAGTTAAGAGTGAAGCATTTGCAGAAAGGAGGATAGTAGAACACGTTATGTCATGAAAGGAGAATGGGGGGCACCTTTTTTGAGATGTTAAATGGAACACCAAGGAATAGGAAGAGAGAAGGTATAATAAACACCAAGGGTGACGGAAATAGTCACATGAAAACATTATTCTATGTTTTCTTAAATATGCATATATAATATATTTAAGGTTATAAATATACATATACAAATAATTTAACGATGTTATGCAGCTGGGAATAATAATACTTTGTTCAAGAGCCATAGCCTATTAACACATACCCCAGTGCCAGGCATAGGAAACCTCTTCAAAATTGTTGCTCAAGAGACCCAGATGGTACTTCTAAACAAAATTATTTTTTGTTATCACCCCTGGTTGCCTTCCAGACCTTGAAGATCATACTGCTGAAGATACCACATACTCAGACATACAACTTGAAAAAAAATTAAGCTGGAATTGACCTGAATTTTTCTCTTTTAGGACTGATTATCATTATCAACGGGGGTACAGGTCAGTTGAGACTACTGGTCTGCAGTTGGGGCTGACCTGTTCTTCAGCTTCTTTCAGCTTTTCCCCAATTCAACCACAGGGGTCCCTGACTTTTCTCCATTAGTTCTGTTCTAGTACCTGCATCTTACTCATTCAGCTGCTTGTTGGGCCTCTCAGAGTACAACCATGCTAGGCTCCTGTCTACAAGCCTCAATAACAGTCTCAGTCCCCTTGAGCTGGATCCTAATTTGGGCCCATCACTGGACCTTGTTTCTCTCATACTTTTCTCCATTTTTTGTCCCTGAAGTTCCTTCAGACAGGAAAATCCTGAGTCAGAGTTTTGACTGTGGGATGGAAAACTCATCCTTCCACTTGATGGCCTGTCCTTCCACTGGAGGTGGACTCTACAAGTTCCCTCTCTCCACGGTAGAGCATTTCATCTAAAGGCCCTGCCTTGAGTCCTGAGAGTTCTCTCACCTCCCAGGTCTCTGGTACATTCTAGAGGGTCCCCCTACCTACCTTCCAAGGTTGCCTGTTTCCATTCTTTCTGCTGGTCCTAGGGCTTCAGTACTGTTTCTCCCCACCAATACATGATCACATTCCCCTCTTCACCTCTCTGTCCCCTTTTCCACCTAGATCCCTCCCTCCTCCCACTCCATGATTGCTTTCTCCTCCCTCCCAACTGAGACATTCTCACTTGGGTCCTTCAGCTTGTTAACCTTCTTGAGTCCTGTGGGTTGTGCCCTGGGTATTCTGTATTTTTTTTTTTTTTTTAGCTAATATCAACTTATTAATGAGTATATACCATACACACATTTTTGGATCTGAGTTACTTCACTTAGGATGATATTTTCCAGTTCCATCCATTTGCCTGCAAAACTCATGAGGTCCTCATTTTTAATAGCTGACTAATATTCCAATGTTTCAAATGAAGAACATTTTCTGTATTCATTCTTCCATTATGGGAAATCTGGATTGTTTCCAGCTTCTGGCTATCACAAAATAGGCTGCTATGAATACAGTGGAACACATGCCTCTGTGGCGTGGTAGGCATCATTTGGGTATATCCCCGAGTAGTATATCAGGGTCTTCAGGTAGATCTATTTTTAATTTTCTGAGGAATCTCCAGATTTATTTACAGAGAGGTTTTACAGTTTTGCAATCCCACCAGCAATGGGGGAGTGTTCCTTTTTCTCTGCATCCTCTCCAACAAGTGAAGTCACCTGAGATTTTGATCTTAGCCATTCTAATTGGTGTAAGGTGGAATTTCGTGTTCATTTTAATTTGCATTTTCCTGATCACTAAGAACTTTGATAATTTCTTTAGGTGCTTCTAAATCCTTCAAGATTGCTCTGTTGTGAATTCTCTGTTTAGTTCTATCACCAATTTTTTTTATTATTCTTTAATCATTTTCTAGAGTCCAGATTTTATCCCAAACCCAGTCCACCTTCTGACTGTTCCATATCCCACACCTCCTCGCTGCCCCATTTCCAAGAGGATGTCCCCATTCCACCAGACCTCCCCTAAGGTCTTTACAGGGTTAAGTGTATCTTCTCTGACTGAATCCAGATGCTAAAGTCCTCTGCTACATATGTATGTGTTGGGGGCCTCATATCAGCTGGTGTTTGCAGCCTGGTTGGTGGCTCAATGTCTGGGAGATCCTGGGGCCCAGGTTAGTTGAGACTGGTGGTCCTTCTACAGGGTTGCCTTCCTCCTCAACTTCTTCTAGCTTTCCCTAATTCAACCGCAGGGGTCAGCAGCTTCTGTCCATTGGTTGGGTGTAAATATCTGCATCTGACTCTTTCAGCTGCTTGTTTGGTCATTCAGAGGGCAGTCATGATTGGGTTGTTTGGTTTCTTTGTGGTTAGCTTCTTGAGTTCTTTATATATTTTGGATATTAGCCCTCTATTGGATGTGAGGTTTGTAAAGATTTTTTTTCACAATCTATAGGTTGCTGGTTTGTTCTATTGACTTTCAGAAGCTTCCCAGTTTTGTTAGGCCTTATTTATCAATTCTTGATCTTAGATGCTGTGCCATTGGAGTTCTGCTTAGGAAATTCCCCCTGTGCCAATGAGTTTTAGACTCTTTCCCATTTTCTCTTCTATCAGATTCAGTGTATCTGGTTTTATGTTGAGATCCTTGATCCACTTGGACTTGAACTTTGTTCAAGGTGACAAATATGTATCTATTTCCATTTCTCTACATACAGACTGCCAGTTAGACCAGGAAGGACCATTTATTGAAGATGCTTTCTTGTTTACCATTGTACATCTTTGGCTTCCTTCTCAAATATCAAGTGTCTGGGTCTTCAATTCTATTCCATTCATCAACATGTCTGTCTCTGTACCAATACCATGCTCTTTTTTTTTTAAATCACTATAGCACCCACATTCATAAAAGAAACTTTACTAAAGCTGAAAACACACAATGAACCCCACACAATAAAAGTGGGAGGCTTCAACACCCCACTCTTACTAATGGACATGTCATTGAAACAGAAACTAAACAGAGACACACTGAAACTGATAGGGGTTATGAACCAAATGGATTTAACAGACATCTACAGAACATTTCACCCTAAAACAAAAGAATATACCTTCTTCTCAGCATCTCATAGTACCTTCTCCAAAATGACCATATAATTGGTCACAAAACAAGCCTTAACTGATACAAGAAGATTGAAATAATTCCATGCATCCTATCAGGTCACCTCACACTAAGGTTATTTTTCAATAACAACAAAAACAACTGAAAATGCACATACCCATGGAAAATGAACAACTCTCTGATAATTTGGTCAGGGAAGAAAGAAAAAAGAAATTAGGATTTCCTGGAATTCATTAAAAAAGAAGATACAGCACAAGCTTTGCTAAGAGGACTGATTTTTATAATAGGGAGTGATGCTGTGTAAGCTGCTAAGAGTTAGTAAATATAATTCATAGTATTACCAGGTATTTAAGCCTTCACACCATAAAAATGACTGGATGTACAAGGTTATCTAAAATAGTGCAATAATTATACTTTTATATTTGGAGTAACAAACATCTGTGGTATTTAACTTAGACAAGTACCCGTGGCTGGAGAGATTGTAGTCCCGAGAAGAGAATCTTTTATTTCCCCTTTGCTAAACAAAAACAATTTCTAACTTTATTTTAAAGGGGCTTTTGTTGTAAGATACCATCATCTATACACTCCAGGACAGTCTTGCCACTATCTTTCTGCTCTTACATCGTTTCTTCTCTCTCTTCTTTAGTGACATTCCCTGGGCCTTAGATGTGATAGTATAAATTTCCAATTGATGGAAAAGAACTAAGCTTTGTATTTTTATAGAACAGCCCATGTTTTTGCAATCATATTCATTCAGTGTAAAGAGAACCTTATCTTGTTGAGGCTAAAGTTTTGTAATTTTTTAAATCATAATATTACCTATCAAATCCTATTAGCATCTAGTGACACAATGTTCATTGTAGTGTTACTGCTTATTGTCATGTTCTATTGTTCTTTCAAATATTCTAGTGTCAAATAGACTAATTACAACATTATTATTGATTCTTTGTATGCTCTTTACTATATCTATTTTCCTTCAGGATTTAGAAAAGAATTTTCTATTTTATTTTTATTCCTCACATTTTCCCAGCTTCAAAAATTCCTAATTTAAGTTTTTCCATTTAATACAGTCAAAGAACTCTTTATTTCCTCTTTCAGAATTTTGATCTGAAGGGTAAATGAAAATGTCTGGCACATGTGTCATGAAAAGCATCTAAAACAAGAGTCCAACATACAATCACTGGAAGTCTTCTTCCACCATGAGTTCTAAGAATTAAATCCAGGTTTTCTGCAACAAGTACCTTTATCCTGGGAGCCATCTTGCCATTCTGAACTTCTTTCTTTCCTCCAATTTTTTAAGTGATTGATTAAACACTGATTATATTCTTGACATTTGTTGTATACTTAAAAGTATGCAAGTCTTTTAATTGTGTATGCATGGTGGCTGGACTGTATCTTTTAAATCTGTCTTAAAAAACAAAAACAAAGTAAAAACAAAAGGAAAAACCCAATAATAAAAATTAGTACCAGCTTCTTCCAGAATCCAAAGAAAAATAAAAACTCAGGACATCAAAAAGTTACTGAACAATGGAGTTTGGCAACTTCCACACTATATACACATGGAATGGAACATGTTGGATGAGTGACCTAACTTGTATTCTATATTGTGGTTCCATTGTGGATGGTACAACCATCATTGTTATTTTCATCACCAGAATGTCTGGCCTAAGATATCAATAAGCTCAGAAGCAAAAGAGCAAGTTCAAGATGTAAAGATGGTGTGCACCCATGTGACCTGGCTTCTGGAGCATGAATTGAGGTAGGGAAGTGGCAAAGATGGTCACTAGTAACTTACAGGACAGATTGTCCTCTGGGAAAGGTGAAAGAAACATGGTATCCAAGTATTTGCCTGAGAGAGTCACAGAAGATGGCTCTATGTAGACAAGAGAAAAACTCATACCTCAGTTAGACTCCTTGCTGCACAGAGTTTACTTTCACCAAACTTACTTAAAGCATATACTTACTTGACTGCATAGCCTCAAAATTCATATGTAACCTGATGTGAAGACTAGGACTGCTTCAGTCACAAACATATAATGCTGGTTTATGTAAGGTATTACTGGACTTGAAAATTTCTTAACCCTTGCAAAAAGCTATTCCTTCAATTATTAGATACCAAAATGTATGCATGTTATAAGGTTCACATCTTATAGCTCTTGTTACAATGAATCACCACCAGTTGTTATAGAGATCATAGAAACAATTGCTCCAGAATGAAAACTATACCACAAAGCTATCAGGTCCCTTATAAGTCATCCCTATGACAGAGCCCAAAATTAGGATGTCTTCAGGAAGATTTTGTAATGGTAAACATTGAAGTTGCTTGTAGAGCATTAAACATCTCTGTGTAGTCGTTAAGTTTAAAGAAATAGAATTTCTGTGGAATGGAGAGATGTTTCTCCAACTGAGAGCATTTGCTACTTTTGCAGAGGATCCAAGCTTAGATACCAACACCCTTGTTGGGTCAGTCAGGATTTCCTGTATCTCCAGTTTCAGTGGATGAGGCACTTTCTTCTGGTCTTTGTAAGTACCAAACTCACTTACACATACATATAAACACAAAATTAAAAAGAAAAGTCAAAAACAAAAGAAAAGAAAAAAGGATGAGAAAAGAAAAGAAAAATAATGAAAAGAGAATAAATTTAGAGTAGACAAAGAAAACAATATAGACCAATGTTGAAGGACTATTAATAACCATCCATGGTGATGAAAGTAATTAACTGTTTACTTAAATGCTACTTTTGTGAATGTTTTATACATGCAGAACTTTATTCTTATTAGCTGAATTATGAAAGATCAATAATAACTGCACATTTTGTGGTTTGTGATTTTATTGCTACTTATCTATAAGTACATACCATGAATAAATGCAAATGATATTTTAAAACATGAAGCAGTAGAAAGATTGATTCAAAATTAAATTTTCATCACTGCACATAATCAAATTAAATACATATTAGTTTTGCTGCTGAGATAAATTTTCCTATCTGCTAATTGGCTAAGCTAGAATGAAAATGGCTTATAAGAATCCTTCTTCAATATTCATTGCAAATTTCTACAATAATATGAGCTTTATTGCATAGCTTGATGCTTTGAACAATGATGCTCCTTTCACAAAATTGAAACTACTCTTAACTATCTCATCTTCCATGTGTCTAAAATCTAAAAATTTAATAATTTGTATTTAACTCTAATTATATGTCCATTTATTTCACTTCAATTTACTTATTACATATAACAATAATTTTTAGAATACTAAAATTTAAAGCTACTATGTTAATTATTGGGAAATGTTTTAAACCACATCATGTCATAGTTTTGCATATGTGATTTATTGCTGACTGGTATATTTTAAAAATTTAACATAATTGCCATTAAAAACTAAACACATTATACATATTTTAGAAATTCTACATCATTGATTATTATTTTATCTTAAAATTTAATTGATTTAAATGAGCTAAATTTCAAGAAAAGAAACAGTACAAATCTTTAAAATTCTAATTATACACATTGATTTGATCATTTGATATTAATGCAAATTGAATGGTACATACAAGAGTATCAGTTACTAGAACACAGCATTAAAAAAGACTGATTATTTCCCTATTCCTGGAATATTAGAAAAGTTCATTGACTGCTGTATCACACTATATAGATTAGCAATTAAAGTGTATTATTTAACACTTGGAGTATAGTGTAAGTTCAAAGGCTGAAATGTAATGTTACATATAAGATTACAGTAAAGCACATTATATAAAGAAGACTGAACTGGTTGGAGTTTTCACAATGTAAAACTAGCTTGGGTCATCTGGGAAGAGAGAACCTGAACGGAGAAACTTTCTCACTAGATTGGCCTGGAGACAAGTCTGTAGGGCATTTTCTTGATTGATGATTGATGTGGGATACTTCCAGAGTAGGTGGTCTTAGTGGTATAAGAAAGCTGAGTAAGACATGAGCAAGACAATGACAGCATTCTTCTATGGCTTCTGCATTAGTTCCTGCCTTGAACCTCTACCCTGACATTTCTGCATAATGGACTACAAACTTTAAGGTGAAATAAACCTTCTGTTCTCCAACTTGCTTTTGGTCATAGTGTTTATCATAGCAATCCAATCCTAACGATGACCAAGGGGTGAGATGATTTTGATTGTTTTGTCAAGCATAGATAAATTTAGGTTTATTTCTATTCAACAAAGTAGAAATATTGGACAATAACAACAACAACAACTTAATCTGCTAGTAAGAAGAAAATTCTCTTAGTTTGAAATTAGAATTCATAGTATAGAGCACAAATCAAATTGGACTACAAATGTGTGTCTCAGCTGCTACACAAGATGGATTTAACAGATTGGATCAACTAGGTAATTATAGAAAGCCAAAGTTACCTGCTGTTGATGAAGTACGTGTGCATCTTTCACAGTCTAGTGCACCTAGAAAAATAATGCCACATTTCTGCATTTACAAGCTTTGTATTCTTGAATGCATGGTTTCCTTGCTAAGTCTAGATTGTTTTAAGATTAGTTGACCCCTGGGGGCAGTATGTATTTTTACGAGACTGTAGATTAGGAAAGATATGACTAAACTGTCACAGCTTGTTTAAAACTCTGACTGACATATCACTAAAACAAACACTTAAAACACCCCATCTTGGGGTGGTAGATTGATATGTTTACACTGCTTTGATAAGGCTGTATATCTTTTCATAAAGAAAAGATGGAAAGAAAGAAGGAAGGAAGGAAGGAAGGAAGGAAGGAAGGAAGGAAGAAAGAAAGAAAGAAAGAAAGAAAGAAAGAAAGAAAGAAAGAAAGAAAGAAAGGGAAAGAAAAGAAAAGAAAAGAAAAGAAAAGAAAAGAAAAGAAAAGAAAAGAAAAGAAAAAAGAAAAGAAAAGAACTTCATGGGAGCAGTTTCTCCTGTATCTGACTCCAATACATGTAACAAATCTATTTCATTCTAAAAATAGTATTTTCTTACAATAGCTCAGAGACAATCTGCCAAACTTTGTAATCAGAAAGTCCTAAAAGTGAGCATGCTCATCCCATGAATGCCTGAATATTACTGCCACAAGAAAGATGAAAAAAGGAGGAATTATCCTGATCTGTGCCTGCAGGTCCTCAGACAAGCTCATTAGCTCTAGGGGTAGTGATGAGTAATGGGGATATTTCCAACATACCCAAGCTGACAGGGGTAGACCTTCTTCTCTATCCAAGGATTCATTAGGTTTCAGATTATTATCAGACTGACAACTACAGGAAATTTTGTAAGAGTACAAGTTTTCTGCACTTACCTACCTTTTAACTTTTATGTTTTACACACAGAACTGATATTTAAAAAGAAAGCAGGTGAGTACTCTTCTTTTTAATCTATGCTAATGACTGCAGGTTGGTCCCAGATGTGCCGCTGTTGCTGTATAACACTTGGTTATTGCTGGGAAGACTCTCTCCTAAGTGGTTTTATAGTTAATTATTATCCTCTTCAAACCTTAATTTGGATTCCGTGCTACCACTCAACACCTTTATCTGGCTTCCAATACCTGAGCAAACTAGCTCATAGCTTTATCACCTACACTGGAATAATTTAGAAAAGAAATTAAGAACCATTTCTTTGCAGGTTTGAGTTTCATGCCTTAAAAAACATTTCAGAAAGCATTAGATTTTTTTTTAAATATCTTATTATATTATCCTGAAAACAGGAAAATTTAAACAGAAGATCAGTGTTTGGATTGACTGCCAAGAGTGCATTTACTTTTAAAAAGTAAACGAGGTTTGCTTAAACTTCAACGAATTTGAAATGCATGAGTGAGAAATCTCAAAACTTGAATAACTATTAGAAAAATTTTCAGTTTTTGGCTTTGGGGAATTTATCAAATATATGCTTACTATCTATGATTGCAGCTAAAGAAAGTCTACAGAGGCCAAAAAACTTACATGAAAAGGACATTTTGCAGAGCTTCCTCCTGAAATTTGACTTTTATTTTCATTTTCGTTCTTTGTATTCAGCAATGCTGGGAAAGAATCAAGCCCTGAATTTCATGGCATCAGTCAGTAGACTTATCTCCAGATTTTCTTTTAGTAGCCAACTCAGAATGTACCAGAGAACTGTGATGTGAGAGACTCTTAGGACTCAAAGAGAGGGACCTTAGATGAAATGCCTTACATTGGGGAGAGGGAACTTGTAGAGCCCACCTTCAGCAGAAAGAAAGTGCATCAAGTAAGGGATAGGGTTGCCATCACACAGTCAAAACTCTGACCCATAATTGTTCCTATCTGAAAGAATTACAGGGATGGAAATGGAGAGGAGCCTGAGGAAAAGAAGGTCCAATGACAGGCCAAAAGTAGGATCCAGCTCAAGGGGAGGCCCCAAGACCTAACACTATTGTGGAGGCTATGGAGCTCTCATATAAAGAAACCTATGACTGCCCTCAGAAAGACCCAACAAAGAGCTGAAAGAGTCAGATGCAGATATTTGCACCCAACCAATGGGCAGAAACTGCTGACCCCTGTGGTTGAATTAGGGGAAAGCCTGAAGAAGCTGAGGAGGAGAAAGACTCTGTAGGAGGACCAGCAGTTTCAGTTAACCTGGACCCCGAGATCTCTCAGATACTGGACCACCAACCAGGCAGCACATACACCAGCTGATATGAGGCACCCAACATATATACAGCAGAGGACTGCCAGGTCTGAGTTCAGTTAGAGAAGATGCACCTAACCCTAAAGAGACTAGAGGCCTCAGGGAGTTTAGAGGTCTGGTGAGGTGGGTCTAGGGGGTGGGGAGCAGTTATGGGATGTGAATCAGTTGGAGGAGAGTGGGCTGAGAGGGGAATAAAATCTGGGCTTTTAAGTAGATAGATAGATAGGTAGATAGATAGATAGATAGATAGATAGATAGATAGATAGATAGATAG
>JADRCD010126963.1:5581-18587 GCA_019843815.1 Montemys delectorum | reverse complement strand
ATTTGTCAGTGGATCTTTCCACATGACCTGTGCATAATTATCTTTTGTGGAGGGATGCCAAAATCTGTCTGCTGCAGATTTTCCTCCATCATCCAGAGTCAGAAAATTTAAGACAAATAAAGCACGATTTAGCAATATCTTATGATTGCCTTTTAAAGGATATAGGATGCCTCCTGAATGTTGTAATTTTAATAACATATTTTTTAGGGTCTGGTATGCTCTCTCAACGATTCCCTGACCCTGGGGATTATAGGGAATACCCGTAATATGTTTGATATTGAGTTGAGCACAGAATTGTTTAAAAGATAAGCTGGTATATCCGGGGCCATTATCTGTCTTAAGAACCTTGGGGGGGGGCATAGAGGCGAGGCAATGAATCATATGGCTAACAACATGCTTAGTGGCCTCCCCGGCCTGTAATGAGGCGCAAAGGAAACCACTAAAGGTATCAATCCTGAACTAACTGCATGGCTGCGGAAAGTTTATGACGTGGGAGGGACCACTGGTCAATCCAGACAGGGGAATCAGACTTCCAGGTGATCTTATCTGCCTGGCGTGCAGGAGGAGCAATGGCCCTTAGGAAAAATTCAAATTATAGCCGAGACATAAAGAGGGCCTCTAGAACTGCTAGCCAAAAGTTTAATCTCACCAGTATAATCATTATCAACAATGGAGGGATAAACGGTGATGCCCTGGAGCATGATCGAGGCCCTACCCAAGATCAAAAAATATACATTGGGGGGGGGGCAAAAACTCCAGTAGGAATTATCTGCACCCCGTCCTCAGGTTTTAATATTGTGTCGGAGGCGGCACAGAGGTCCAATCCTGCACTCCCGGGGGTGGCCCGTCGGAGGGCGGCAACTGAAGTTGGGTGTAAGGTGGCACAGGAAGGTTTGGTGGAGTCGCTGTTGCCTGGGTGTTCCCCGTGGCCGGCACAAACGGTATTGCGATCGGGGCCTGGGGCTGGCCCCTTGGTCCGTTTCCCTGAATCGGTGTCAAAGGTTTGCCAGAGATATCCGACTTAGAGCGACACTGGTTGGCCCAATGATACCCTCTCCGGCACCGAGGACAGGGTGTGGTCGGCAAGGTAGGTTGGGTTTCAGAGTTATTAGGGTCAGTCCGCCGGCCCCGTAAGGACAGGGGACAATCTCTGGCAAAGTGCCCTTCCTGGCCGCAGCGAAAACAAGTTTTAGTCTTGCCTTGAATATTTAGGGCAGCACCTATGGCTAGGGAAATGGCTTGCCCCACTTGTTGCGTGAATGGGTCAACATCAGCACAAAGTTTTAACATCTGATTGAGGTCGAGATCTCGTTTGACCTTGAGAACTCTGTGGCAAGCCGAATTAGCATTTTCTAAAGCAAGCTGACGGACCAATTTCCCTTCGCTCTCTTCTGGTCCCAAAATGCGTTCTGCTGCCAACTGAAGGCGAGCCACAAATTGGGAAAAGGGCTCCTTAGGACCCTGTATGATTTTACTCAGGGGCGTCAGAATAGATCCTTTAAGAGCCACCGTCTACCACGCCACCATAGCAGCCTCAGCTGTCTGGGCGAGAATGCCAAGGGATAAACCCTGTTGTTTTTCTAGAGAAGCAAACTGTCCTCGTCCACAAATTTTATCAGCGGACCAAGAAGCAGATTTAGAGAGGGGGTTTTTCTGGTTACGAGCGGCCAGGGCCTCCCCCCTATCTAAAAACTCTGCCTTCCAATTTAAAAACTGACTCCTGTCCAAAACAGCCTGAACCACCTGAAGCCATTCTCCCGGAAGAAGGTAGCCGTGCCCTGCTAAATTTTCTAGCATGGACATGGTGAAAGAGGCATTAGCACCATAATTTTTGACAGCAGAATGTAACTCCTTAATGTTTTTAAATTTTAATCTTTTATATTTGGGCAGTAATTCCCCATAATCACCGGGGGGGGGGGCTCTTCCTCCTCACTATCTGACCCCATAATAGCCACCTCATCATAAGGAGGTTCGGATAAAGGAGGAAGCAGGGCGGTAGAATCAGGGGCCGGCTCACGGCTCACCTCTGGGATGGCTGGTAAATCTCCCTCTAACGTAGTCGCTCTAGATCTAGTCAAGACAGGACAGGTCATGGCCAGGGGACGAGGGACTTGAGAAGATTTTGAAGGGAGGCCTTGTCATGGTGGGGCACTCTTTGAAAGGGGATGGCATGAAAAGAGTATCTTTAATAGACACCTGCAGGTAGGCCAATTCCGTGGAGAGTTGGGCGAACTCCTTCTGAAGGTGTAGGACCTCTTTTAATTCAGCGACTTGAGTTGCCAATTTATCGCGGGCCTCCATTAGGGGGACGGCTGACACATGCAGGGAGGGAGCACATATGGGGAGAGGATAGGCAGGAGGAGGTGGCGCAGAGGCCAAGGGGGGCCAATCGGGATTATGATATCGGGCGGCTTCCTCCTCCAGGGTAGCCTCGTCCCCGGGATCTAGGGGATCCTCTCCTGAAGGGCCTCCAAAGACAGGGGCTGTTAAATATGTTTTTAGGCCCCGGTTGGGGAAGGGTGCAAATTTACAACCCTTCCTTGTGACTCTGATGCCGGTCCATTAACAGGGCTCATGTCTATGACTACTGATTTGACAGAGGGTGTACGGGAGAGGGGTCTAAGGCAATTTTCAGTAACTGCCAGAAGTTGCTGTCTATCGGGGTCATCACTGGCTGCCTCAACGATATCACGAATGAGGCCTCAATAAGAAAAAACGGTGGAGGGAATAGCATCAGGACCTTCCTTGGTAAGCCTATCATTAAGCTCTCGGCCCACCCTTTGCCACTTTTTTGGGCTTATATTCGGCCCATCTATGATAAACCATGGACAAGTCTGATCCACAAATATAAAAAATTTTATAAGGTCTTTCTTTTTAACTCTGATTTCTCTCTCCCTGAGGGAGGCCTTCAAATCCTTAATGAAAGCTGCCTCCTTTGACAACTGCTGGCCCATTTCTATGAGACGGAAGGGAAGAATCTTTGCTTACCATTCGCTGGTCTCCGTGAGCGGCGGAAGGACCGTAGCGCGGGTGGTGATCTCTGTCTCCGGAGCTCCGCTTATGTGTTCCGTCTGGCAAGCGTCCTTACTTCGGGGTCCCTGTTTCGGGCGCCACTTGCCCCAGCCCGCGGGGCAAGTAATTAACCAGGGTCTGAAGGGGACCGAGCCTGAAAGAGAAACAGGTGAGAGGGAGGAATGAGGCCAAGCAAAAACGGTTGTCAAAGCCTCACTTTACTTCAGAAGGGCAGGGCAATTATACTTGCAGAGCAAGGAAGCGTTAAGAGGAAGTGGGGCGGGGGTGGTGGTGGTGTACACCTGGCTTCACACCTGGCCGGAGCGGAAGCGTTGACAAAACATTTTATGGTTTTTCCGAGAACACTCCATGGTTCCTCCGAGAATAGACTGTTACTCAGATAAGGTCAAATTCTCAGGGACAACAGGGACACTCTGTCCCTGACACAAAACAAAAAAAAAACCCAAAACAAAAACAAACGAAAAACAACAAAAATCTCAAAACAAATGCCACAAAAGGGCATTTTATTTCTCAAAAAATTTTCAAGGAAAGTAATATGTTGCAGGCTGATATTTTGTTTTTGCTTTCACCCAGCTAGACTCGAGTGAAAGAGATTAATTGGGTAGTCACACTGGTTAACAGAGCAAGGCAGGAGGCCCAATGTGGCTCTGGGAGGGATAATGCATTACAAAGGGATGGGCTGCGAGACTGTGGCCCTGACTTGCCAGAGACTGTCCAGGGGTCAAGGCAACACATACAGCACTGAAGAATATTTTATATTTTTCAGAAAAAAAAACACTAAAAAAAAACAAAAAAAAACAAAACCAAAAAAACCATTTGTGCAAATTTCTATGGTTAACTTGCCCAAACTTAGCTAGTTAGTAAAGGGATATTTAGTAAAAGGAAATGTAAACATTTTTTTTTTTTGATTTAGGGTGTGCCAGGAAAAAAAAACCACCAAGACACTGAGAGAACTGGAGGATTATGGGAGTAAAACCTTGTACCTTGAGACTGTGGAGACAGATAACTATGACCTTGGCTGGACTCATGGGCCAAGGTTGTTAGATTGGGCCTACTAAAAAGAATGTGACCACAGTGTGAAGTCAGGTATGTCCCTCAGAATCTAATATCTAAAGGTTGTGATCTCCAGCTATAGCGCTGTGGGTTCCTCACCTACAGAGAGCAGGCCCTTTTTGTACATGGTTTTCAGGGGTTGAGCATACACTCGGTCTGCTGCTGTAGCTCAAGGGACAATTGGGTAAAGGGACTTCTTTTAGCTTCATTCTTTCATCTTACAGAATGGGTCAGTATTTACATGACCTCTGAAAACTGTTCTCTTTTTCACTTCAAGTGGAATGTTTCTGAGTGGTCTGATGTGGGTCGAGTACCTAGTTCTGGACCAACTGTGCGGCTAGGAAACTTTCATTGACTGATCATGTGGTCCTTCTCTTGTATTCCAATCCTGGTCCTTCAGGACTCCAATGTCATTTTTTTTTCAGGGTTCCACATGTAGTCTTCCTCTGCCACCTTACTTAATTTTCTTCCTAATACTCATCACAGTTAGAAATTTATTAAATAATATTTATTGTGTGTGTATATATATATATATATATATACACACACACACATACATTTCCAGTAAAATATTACCTCTGTGCAGCTAGAGAGGTTATGTGTCTTGCTTTAGTGAGCCAAGAAAGGTTCTCAAATAGTATCTGTGAGAAAGTGGGTGCAACCCTGTCTAACAGTGGGGTAGCATGGCACCCCAACATTCGAAAGGAGCTTGGCAAAGCTTTATATGGACAAGGGGGCCTGAGGAGCAGTTGACCAAGAATGTGGGATTTTAGGCAGTGATGACAGTGATGACAGTGGACTGCCGGCTGTTTCAGGTTGGAGGCAATAACATTTCCCATCTACCTCAGCATCTTTTCCCCTAGTCAGAGTAGATCCAGTTCCTTGCTGTAAGTACACACTAGTGTTGGTACAACTATTAGCTGAAATTGGTAATTCAGAACAATTTTACAGAGATGGGGAGCTTTTATGAAGTCCTAATATCCATCATCCCCAGAGCCTTGCATTCTTTGACAACTCATTTCCAAGTTACAGATGTGCTCTGTGGGACTTAGTATGATTATTAATGTGCAAGGTTTAGGCTTACGAATGAGCTCTCAGGTTTCAAGCCTTGCATCTCACTCATGGACCGTTTCTTATCTAGATGACAGAAAGCAATTTCAGTAGCACTTAACCTAATTGGTTTGTGACCAGACAAAGACCCTGGGTCCTACTTACAATGTGTGGGCAGTACACTTTGCTTCAACAATTCTAGAAAGTTCTCATCTTGCAAGTTTAGTCACTCCTTCAGTCGAGCCATTATTTCTGAGCCATTATTTCTGTCCACTGAACAAGGTTTATGGGGCTTAAATTATAAATCATTGATCAAAATTCTTAGGTAATCAGAACATTGTGTGTCATAGGAGAAATGTGTTGAGTTTCTGATCTGGCTGCCCATTCACATATTTCTCCCTTACTTGTAGGAACTTATGCATTTACACAGTTTCTATAGAGTGTTTTCCAAGCCTGCATTTGAATATGTTTAAAAATGCTATTTTAAAAATAGAACCTTTTCTTGTTTGTCCATTTGGTCAGAGCAGACCTTATCCTTTTTTTTTTTTTTTTTTTGTTTTGTGAGTTGGGATAGGATAGGAAAGAACCCTATATAAACATCATGTGGGGGAAAGGCCATTGGCCCCCTTTGAGTTCACAGAATACAGAATCCTCACCTTAGGCACATGTTGATCCTAGAGAGCAGTTTCTAGCTGCACCAGAAATGAGGGGCCTTTTCCTAGACTGTTCCCTTTTCTGGTCTCTGTGTCTGCATCCCTAATTCTAGGTTCACATGAAAACTGTTCTGAAGGCTCCTGGGAAAATGAAAGCTTGCCTCGCAGCTGTTGAGATTTCTACTTTCCCATAAAAGCCACCTATAGTCATTCCACAACAAGTACAAGGGCTTTGCTCCTTTATCATGACACCAGATTGCATTTAATTTTTTCCTATGTCTTTGTTTACTTGCTTAGTATTTGTGTGAAGGGATCTTATTGTCTGTGCTTGTGCTTCCTGTCGCTAAGAATCAAGGGGCTAAGGTCATGGGGTGTTGATTCATCGGATAATCAAAAGGGAACTCAAAAGGATAAAGATTGAGCTGATATGTAAATAAAAGACTGGGCTTTTGATCTATAAGAGCCAGAGCTATCCAGAGAGTTTTTAGAAGAGCAAGAAAAAGCTGTCTTAAGAGAGCAGAACACAAGAGAGATACAATCAGGAAAGCCACTTCTAGCAGAACCTAGGCCATCAGCTTGGTCCTGTGATCTGACTTCAAGTCGTTTGTTTTGCTGCTCCCAGACAACCCTTCTCTCAGAACCCCTCTCCAAGCTGAGGCTGGTTCTTGACACCTTACCACTTTGGAGAAATTCCTGACCAACTCTCTAGGGGATACTAGAATAAAAGAGGGTAGGTTAGGTCTTTTACTTCAGTTTATGTTTGAAGGGTGGGAGATGATGATTCAGGTAATTAATTTTGTGGTGGCTGTCAGCTAGCCCAGAATTTACAGCCCTCCAAGAATTGCAATGATTAGTGCCAGCACTACAGCACAAACATTCAGTGGTGTGTGTGATTTCTGGCATGAGTTTGTACCTGGACAGTTCTCCTGAGTGTCTGCTTCCCAAGCTCATGGTTATCTGTTTATTTATTTATTTGATTTATTTTTTAATTTACTTTACATCCCAATCACAGCCCCCTCCCTCCTTTCTTCCCAGTTCCACCCTTAAAAATCCTTCCCCCCATTGCCCCCTCCCCTTCTCCTGAGAGAACAGGAGCCCTACTTGGGTACCACCCCACTCTGGGTCATCTAGTCCCAGCAGAACTGTGCATATTCTCTCCCACTGAGGACTAACCAGATAGTCCAAGTAGGAGGAAGGGGATCCAATGATAGGGAACACTGGTTAGGGGACCAATAAGAAGACAAATGTGCACTTTTGCTACAACTGTGTATGCTTCCTAGTTGGTGGCCCAGGCTCTGTGGGTCTTCTCTGATGATTATGGTTCTTCAGAGCGCTGATTTGACATTTATATGTTGAACAAAACTGAAATGAGTAGCTGAAGACTAATTATTCCAACAAGCATAATTACCAGTGTTGTGGCAAGGGGCAAGAAAAGGAACGTCTTGGTGTATTCTGCTCTTCTTTCTTTCCCTCTTCCTTCCTTCCTTCCTTCCTTCCTTCCTTCCTTCCTTCCTTCCTTTCTTCCTTCCTTCCTTCTCTCCTTTCTTTATTTCTTTCTCTCTTCCTTCCTTTCCTTCTTTCTTTCTTTCTTTCTTTCTTTCTTTCTTTCTTTCTTTCTTTCTCTCTCTCTCTCTCTCTCTCTCTCTCTCTCTCTCTCTCTCTCTCTTTCTTTCTTTCTTTCTTTCTTTCTTTCTTTCTTCCTAAATCCTCAGCTCTTTATTTTAGGCTTACTTAGTGGAAGCTTATCCCAAGGATTTCTTATTTATTTATTCATTTATTATTGCATAATCTTCCTGCAAAAATTTAGAGTACTTTTATTTCCATGTAATTTAAATGTTGGTTTCTGCTCTGTTAGAGTTTTCCCGTTCAGACATTAAAGAGATCACAGAGAAAGCAAAATGTCGGCATGAGCTCTAGCTTTGGGGGCTTCCGAGCAAGAGCCTCCCGACTGCTAAGGGCCACCGTGTGGAATGCAGTTCAGTGCTTTGCTCGGTGACGCTGTTAACTGCAGAAGCGAGCAGGGCTGTGTGCACATATGTTCTTGCAAAATGTGTTTTTTTTTTATCAAGTCAATAACAAAATTGAGAAACAAGCTTTTCCCAGCGAATGCTAATTATAACGAAAACCTCCCACCCAGGAGCAAAGCAGACACACACGAGATGGCTGAGCAGTGATTTACTGGGGATCACGGTTGGCAGCACTGACAGTGAAAGTCAAGGACCTTATAGGCGAGATTATCTAGGAAATCCCTGGCTTCCAAAGCTGCAATCCTTTAAGTCGGCTGTATTTAAATGCAGCTGTACTGCTGATTAGGTGTCAGAACTGGAGCACACTGAAGAACTCTGTTTAGTGATTAGCTCAATGGAGCAATTTTGCTTTCAGATACTTATATGGAGGAAGGCTTTGCATACAGATATGGAGACAACTTCTGTCATCTTCAGAGGTACACAGGGACTGGGGAAGCGACACTTGTGTAGGCCACAGAGTCCCTCTCCCTGTCATTCCCTTATCCCTGGCTTCATCTCTGAGGGAATGATTTTCTTTACCCAGAGTGTGATGGAGCCACAGGCTTTGGTAGTTTTGTTTCTCGATCCTCTGCCTATCGGGAGATGCCTAATTGCTGTGGCCTGGGGTGAGTCCGTCCTCATTCCAAATGTGGAAACCGCACTTCCTACTACCAAGTCTGAGCATCTTATGGAAACACGGGAATCTCTACATCTCCTATTCCTGAATATATAAGGACGCCAAGTAAATCATGATGACCAGCAGGCATTAGAGACATTAGCAGGTGGCCAGGGTGGTAAACAAAGACTAGAGCTTTGCCTGGCCTGTGAGCACTGCTGACAGGGCATGTCCTGCAGTCGGTAAACTGAAGGCTGATATGGGGAGACAGGCAACTTCGGTAAGGGTTTTTCAGGAGCTGGGGCCAGGGCAATAGAACAATGGAACTACAGTACAAATCTTTTAATGTTACTAATAAAGTGGATAAGCAAGATGTATTCCACTCCTTCCTTGACAGACTAATCCCATAAAGGCCTGCAGACTAATCTCCCGTCCTCTAGTTTACTACCCGCCTCTTTTAACCTTGGCTCTCTTCTATTTCGTAGGCCTTCTTCTCCAGGTAACACTGACCAACAAAGAGAGTGTGGATCTGTCACCAATGGGCTTCCCAATATTTAATCACTCGAATGATGCTTTTTCCCTCCTGTTGACAAGCTGGATTACCTTGGAGTGGCCAACTAGGAGACGGGCCACTTCCGCAGGCTGAAGAGGGCAGTTCTAGGTGACTGATTCATTCCCTAAATTCATAGCTCAGATCCATGACTTCTCAGGAACACATGGTGGAGAGCAGGGTGATCCCTGGGGAATGGAAGTCACCGTGATCCATGGAAATTCTAGCAGCTATCTTTAAGTCATATCTTATTACTAAATGGCTTACAAGGTCCGAAGGTAACAGGCCAGTTGTTGACTATAGGAGCCATGTGTGGCTCCCCTGACTATGTTTATTCTGCAACTGCAAACAACATATTTAAAAAGCAATAATCTCTTTCTAATGTTTTTTATTAATATGATTTTAGGTTGTTTTTATGGCCCTCTGCTTCTGCCTGCTTCACTGTAGGCTTGATGCCATTTTTATAGCAATTTAGAGCCCACCACCTGCTTCCAGTACTTTCTTGGCATATGATCAACAGATAGATTTAAAAAAAAATTACTGAGAATAAACCCTAGACTCATCTTGTCGGCCTTACTCAGGAAATTTAGTGTGGCAGGTGTTCTGAAACAGAATATCCATTGCCAACTTTCCTGTTGTTCTGCACAGATTTCCTGCTGCTTTTAACTGATTCTAGTGGTCAGCATTCACTCTCTGAGATAACACGATATACCTCACCTGGGAGCTCAAGTCTGATTCATGGAGCATCTTTGTCTGACATGCAGTGTTTGGGGAGGACACTGTCCTTGGTGCGCACTCCTGGTTTTTGCTAGCAGAGTATGTGTTGACTTCCTCACAGTTCTTCAGTAGTTTCCCACTCTTGTCCAGAAACAGGTGCCCTAGAAGAAACCAGTAGCATTGAGAGGACATTGCCATGACCAAGGCATGAACTGTAACAAGTTGGCATGCATTTCTAGTTCATTTTTCTATTACCAAAAAAGGGGCTGAGAGAAGTCAACCTTCTAGAGCAGTATTTCTCAACTTGTGGGTTGAGACCCCTTTAGCAGATCGAACGACCTTTTCACAGGGGTTGTCTAAGACCATCAGAAAAAAAAATACAGAAATTTACATTGTAATGCAGAACAGTAACAAAATTACATTTATGAATTAGCAATGAAAATAATTTTATGGCTAGGAATCACCACAGTATGAAGCACTGCATTAAAGGGGGCATAGCATTAGAAAGATTAAGAACCATTGCTGTAGTGTTGTGTGTGTGTGTGTGTGTGTGTGTGTGTGTGTAAACGTGTGTGATCCTGTGTGTGTGTGGTTTTGTTCAAAGTGATCCAGTGGTCTAGAGAGGCCAAAAATCATCCAGGTCTCACAATGACAATGCTTGAGGGAATTGTAGAGGTTGGAGTAGCTTAGACCTGCGTGCTTATGCCATCAGTATGACTCTTGGCCAAGCTGTAGCTACCCAGTTCTTTTCTCCCTAAAATGGTGAGCGGTTTTCCACCTCATGCAGATATATGCCCAGGAGGGACTTTGCTCTCTAGCAAATGTTCCTTACAGTATTGAATTTGGCTTTAGTTCCCACAGAGCAGTTTTTACCAGCTTTACAAACAGATCAAAGCTCCTTAAGCTCATGCTGTAGGCTTTTTCTTTTCTGTGGGGCCCGCCTGCCTCTCTCAACTGCCACAGAACAGTTAGGCTTGGTCACAGACACCCCAACACTGCTCCAGTTCTGGTCCACAAGGGAACAGCAGCCATCTCTGAGTCCCGGATCCAACCCTCAGTATTAGGTGGTGAAAACAGCCTTGATACACACACACACACACACACACACACACACACACACACACACACACAGAGTCTCAACTGTTAGCATGTTTTAGGAGGAATATGAGCAAATATGAGCAAAAAGGGATTTCTAACTCAGAAGACTGAGCTGAAAATAGGTCAGCTTAAGGCAGTAAGATTTCCTGACATGATGATAGGGCCGAAGGAATGGCAGCACTTTGCAGAGGGTCTGCTCTCTTCTCTTCTTGTCCTATTTCCTAGGTAGGTAGAACTTCCCGCTGTTTGGGAGGAAACCTGAGAGGCACTTACAGTGTATGTGCTTACTTGCTTTGTAATCCTGGGCAGGATGTTCCTGCTGACCATGGGCCAGGTTTCTTATCTGTCAAAGAAATGTAAGCAATGCAGCTTACAGGACGGTGATGAGTAGTAAGCGAGGCAGGGACAGCCAGCACTGAGCTTGGTGCTTGGTTCTTGAGAAAGAGACGGGGGGGGGGGGGGGGGTAAATTGCACCTCTTATCACAGGTTTTACATCACTGTGGTTTGGTTGACTCTCCCATGTCAGCTGTTATGACTGGCACAGGTACTGTCCTCCAAGAAACCGGTCATGTGCCTCCGGGCTTGTCCTGTTTCAGTAAGGGAGAGAGGCAGGCATAGCTCTGGCTTAGGAATTCTGTCTCTTAAGGGTAACTTGAAGGGTTTCTGTTGGAGAACTGCTGATGTCTCCCCCTCTGCAGAGGCTGCAAGATATGCTTTTCTTTGAATAATATGAAAGCCTCCATACCCTTCATCCTCCTTCCTCTACCTTTTTGTTGTTGTTGTTGTTGTTGTTGTTAGATCTGGTGGTGGTTTGAATATGTTTGGCCAAGGGAGTGGCACCATTAGGAGATGTTGTGTTGCCTTGTTGGAGTAGGTGTGGCCTTGTTGGTAGAATTGTGTCCTTGTAGGCGTGGGCTTTGAGACCTTTCTTCTAGCTGCCTGGAAGGAAGTCTTCTGTTTGCCTTGGGGTCTAGAAGTAGAACTCTCAGGTCCTCCAGCACCATGCCTGCCTGCCTGCCTGCATGCTGTCATGCTTCTGCCATAAAGATAATAAACAGAACCTCGAAATCTGCCAGCAAGCCCCAGTGAAATATTTTCTTTTATAAGAACTGCTGTGGCCATGGTGTCTCTTCACAGCAATAAAACCCTAACTAAGACAGACCCGCAGCCAGATGTTGACTATTTTACAACCTGTTTGAAGCTATTTAGGATCAGGTTGGTTGTTTTTTGGGTCTTTCAGGATGAGCCTTTGAACTTTTGCATTTCCTTCCCTCTAGGCCAGCTCTCAGATCGAGGAGGTACAGGCTAGTAGTGTCTCACTGTTGGCATCAGGACCTCCAAAACCCATGACATCACATTAGGCGGGCCTCACGGACCTGTTGCCAAGGCAACAGCCGTCATATTCCCAGAATCCATTGGGCTCACCTCTCACCTTTACCTGTGACCACTACATCACCAACCATATATATATTTGCACTGTGAGCCACCATAGTGACAGATATAAAGGCAGGGCTGTAGGGTCTGCCAATCATCTGCCATTCAGATGAATCTTGTATAATAATCACTTCTACAGTCTGAGGTGAGGAATCCTGTGTGGTGGGTGTTCCTGTTGGGGTGTCTACCACTCAGTCCTATCTATTGACTTCCTGTCTTCCCTCACTGTGGGCCACCCACGTCTATCCAGCCAGTAATTTCCTTTCACAATAACTTGACCGTCTTAAATTAGTCTAGAGAGGTTCCATGTGCAGCATAAGAACGTTTCTGGATTTTCCTGGTTAGGTTTGGCCCGGTTTTCTCTATGCTCTGGGGGTAACTATCTCCATCTTTAGGGTAATACCATCCTAAGTGCCACCTGCAGCTCCATAGAGCCTTCCTGGTGCCTGCCTGAGTCTCACGGAGCTTTGATCCATGAGCAGTTATGTTTGTCAGCTTTGAAAAATGGGGCATCTATTCTATGTTAGGTCTCTCCAGGCTCTAAGAGTGCGAAAGACAGTGGGTCTTGAGAGAATCTTCCTTAGAGCTCATTGGCTTGGTCCTGCTGTTTGTATGTGTTAGCATTCAAAGCCTGTGGGTGGGTCTCAGACCTGTTGCCAGAGCAACAGCTGCCATATTCCCAGAATCCATTGGGCTCACCTCCTACCTTTACCTGTGGCCACTACGTCAGAACCTGTGCGCGCGCACGCACACACACACACACACACACACACACACACACACACACACACACAC
>JADRCD010126958.1:0-11595 GCA_019843815.1 Montemys delectorum | reverse complement strand
GGGGAGACTTAAGCGCATGCATCAAGCTAGAGAACTCATCCCTGAAGTCCAGAGGCTGCTCTGGGCTGGGGCCTGGGTTGTGTGTATGCGAGTACCAGGATCCTCTGCCTACTTTTAAAAGCCACTACACAATACAAGTATAGTAGCTTTCAGTTCTGAATGTCAGGACACTGAGGTGTATCTTTCTGGGCTAAACTCCAGGCATGGTGGGCTGCGTTCTTTTCAAGGCTACATTGCTTCTGTCTTTTAGTTTCTAGAAGCTGCCAGACCTCTTGGCTTAGGACCCTATGCTCCACCTTCAAAGTTCCGAAGTATTATAATCTCCCTTCTTACTGCCCCTCCCCAGGGAGGAGTGGGGCAAGTGGATCAAACCCAGGATTTTGCATATGCTGTGCAAATGCTTTACCACTGAGCCACACCCCTAGCTTGCTTCTTTATGATCACACTAGGCTTCCTGGGGTCCCCAGGGTCACCTCCCACTTGAAGACCTTTGCAAAAATCCCTTTGGCCCAGGGAAGCACACAATCTCGGGTTTCAGGAATTAAAAGAAAGGAACCTTGGGGGATCACGTTCTGTCTTCCTCCATGTGACTAGGAGGACAGAGCAGGGGTCTTTGCTCTAGTCTGGTGAATGGCTTAGCCTGGCTACTTGGCCTGTCTGTGCCTCAGTTTCCTCATTTAGACTACTACATCTGCTCTGTGGTGCAGAAGGAGGGAGGAGAGAAGTGGATCACTTCCAAGTGCTTCCCATTGCCACCCTGCATGTGCCACCCTGGCCTTCAAGGCAGCAACCTGTGCATATGGTGAACGGGGCGTCCCTCACCCAGCTGCAGTGTCCCACCCTGCACCGGGAGTTGGCACGATCGATCTGTGACTTTGAAATTCTTTTTCAGCTTTGATATGACTCCCTCCCCCTTCCCTGCGCGCGCGCGTGTGTGTGTGTGTGTGTGTGTGTGTGTGTGTGTATGTGTGTGTGTGTGTGTGTGTGTTTGTGTGGGACAAAGATGGGAGAGACACTGTGAAATGTTTGTATTTTATGCCTTTTGATGTAACTCCAGCCAAACCAGATCTTAAATCATGCAGCAGGAAGCTCCTTAATTTTTTTTAATTTGTTGTTTTTCTTAGAAATGATTATTTCCACATTGAGCCCAGAGACACTGAAGTCGCATCCTGTTCCCCCCCCCCTTTTATTATCCCAAAAGCTCCCCAGGCAGGGTTGTTCATGCCTGCCAATCAGGTGGGCTTGTGCAAGGCCTTGTGGTCCACTCAGGCAGGGGCTCTCTGAGAGGAAACCCCACGTGGGGATTCCTAGCTAAAACCACACTGTGTTTTGTGAATGGGTCTACAGGGGGAACTGGCGTTGGAAGCCATGAAGTATGGACTGGGTGCTGGGTGAAATATATTTCTCTAGAGACCTCCCAGCTTAATTTTGTTTATTGGAGACAAGGTCTCATGAAGCCCAGGCTGGCTTCAAACTCATTGTGTGGCTGAGAGGGACTTCAAACTTTGATTCTCCTGCTTCTGGCAGCATGCTGGGACTGCAGGTATGTACTGCCATGCCATGGGTATGGTACACTGATGATCAAGCAAAGGGCTTCATATATGTGAACCAAACACTCTACCAATAGATATACATACATACATACATACATACATGTGTGTGTGTGTGTGTATATATATATATATATATATATATATGCCCAGTCATCAGACTTAAGTATTTGTATTTATATTACTTTTATTTTAATGTGAAGGAATGTTTTGCCTTCATGCATATATATGTACCGCATGTACACTTGTTGGATTCCCTGGAACTAGAAATACAGTTGTGGGTGGGAATTGAACTCAGGTCCTCTGCAGGAGCAGCAAGTGCTCTTAACTCCTGAGCCATCTCTCTAGCCTGAGAGCTGTAAGTGTGTGATGCTGTGGAGGGAATGAGCTTGATGGGACGGGGAGCAGGACCGCACGGCAGGAATGGTGTCCTGTCAGGGGGTTGGACATCTGTCCTTACCTATACGGGCCTGTGCACAGTCAGGCTGTGGGGAGGAGGTCCTGGGTGCTATGGAAGCCAAATTGTATCCATGGTCTCACTCGTGATACCTCCTGGTGAGGTTGAGAAAAATATCCCAGGAATCATCAGGAGTCCCCTGGGGATGAAAAACCCCCTCCAACTGACAGCCGCCCCCAGGTAGAACTTGACACCTGTGACTATCATAAACAACACCAAAACAGCAAGGCAGCAAGTGTCAGACAGCACAGAGCTGTAAGGGAGAAAACCTCGTAGAGTCTGCGAGAGTGCCACCGCTTTGCTCCGATGTGCATGGTGGCAGAGATGGCTCCCTTCCCTGGGCATTTTTGCTTGCTTGCTTTTGAGACAGGGTCTCACTTGGGTAGCCCTGGCAGTCCTGGAACCCAGAGGTCAGCCTACCTCTGCCTCCTGAGTCCTGGGATTAAAGGATTGCCACCATGCCTGATGCAGAGATTTTTCTACGCACACACTCCACACACACAGTATAGTAAGTTGACTTTAAAAATCAATCACAGAAGCTGAGCAGTGGTGGCACATGCCTTTAATCCCAGCACTTAGTAAGCAGAGAGGCAGGTGGATCTCTGAGTTTGAGGCCAGCCTGGTCTACAGAGTGAGTTCCAGGATAGCCAAGGCTACACAGAGAAAACCTGTCTTCAAAAACAAAATCAATCACAGATTGATGGGCAGTAGTGGTGTATACCTTTAATCCCAGCACTTGGGAAGCAGGCAGATCTTTGAGTATGAGGCCAGCCTGATCTCCAAAGCCAGTTCCTGGACAGCCAGGATTACACAAAGAAATCCTGTCTCAAGACAGACAGACAGACAGACAGACAGACAGACAGACAGACAGTATATAGGTGCATCCATGGCACATGTGTGTGGAGATAAGACTTGCTGGAGTCAGTTCTGTTCTTCAACCACTGGGTCCCAGGGATCAAACTCTGGCTGTCAGCTTTGGCAGCCAAGTACCTTTTCCATCTCACTGGCCTAGACAAACAGAATTTCTAATACACAGTCCTGTGCAAAAATACTGCAGTAAGATTCGTTTGTCTGTCCTGGAACTCACTCTGTAGACCAGGCTAACCTCAAACTCAGAAATCCTCCTGCCTCTGCCTCCCAAGTACTGGGATTAAAGGCATGTGCTACCTACCATCTGACTAGGAGAGCAGTGTGCTTCCCCCCATGACAGTTTGGTTTTACTAGAATTTTCTGAAGTTTCCAAAAGAAGTGTTATAAAGCAAATTTGGTGGGTTTTTCTATTGCCCTTTTTGTCTCCTCAATAACTAGCACAGAGGCTTGGTATTTTTACTAAAAGCTTCAGGCACTAAGCTGGGAATATTCTGAGCTATTTTCTAAGGAGACTATGCTGGCCTGGCCTATTTCCCAGCCATGTGCCCATTACTTGCCTTTTTAGTCTTGTCCTTGCTGCTCCTGCTTCGTCAGTGTCCTCATAGTGACTCTCCTGGCCACCTGCTCATGGAGAATGGCTCATGGTAAATCTCTCATAGCAAATATCTCTGTCTGCCTCTCTGTCTGTCTCTCTGTCTTTCTGTCTTCTCTCTCTCTCTCTCTCTCTCTCTCTCTCTCTCTCTCTCTCCCTCTCTCTCTCTCTCTCTCTCTCACACACACACACACACACCAGTGCACACATACACACACACACCCCACCCCCAACCCCTGCTTGCATAAAAGTCCTGCCTTCCTCTGTTGCCCAACTCATAGACTGATCAGCTCTTTATTGAACAATCAGAAGATAATGGAGAACAAGGTTTTACAAAAATACTTCAGAGTCAGTGCTTCATAATGACAATAACAGTGCTGGGCGGTGGTGACGCATGTCTTTAATCCCAGCACTTGGGAGGCAGAGGCAGGGGGATTTCTGAGTTCGAGGCCAGCCTGGTCTACAGAGTGAGTTCCAGGATAGCCAGGGCTATACAGAGAAACCCGTCTTGAAAAACCAAGAAAAAAAAGTGACAATAACAAAATCAGACTGCACCCAGATCTCTGCTGTAATCAGCATCTGAATGCACAGTGCCCAAAACCATCCCCGACCCCCACTGTGAACCGGGAGACAGCAGGTGGAGGGGGTGCTGTAGGGGGAAGGACTGACTGCTCTGCTCAGAACCCTGTCCTGCCTGCTGTTCTTTTTACCGATGAGAATAACGGGTTAATTTTGCAAAGCATTCTGGGTGCCACTGGGCAGTGCTGACTGTCTTGGCAGGAGCATCTCAAGGCTCACAGAGCAGTTTTCTGTGTGCATGTGCTCTGTGCTCAGGCCTGTCTAGCTGAAAGACAGAGAGACCCAGCCATAGGCCAGTTGTCCTTCTGCTCAGGGAAGGCTGGCTCCAAGACCTGCCCAGTGTCTTGTAGGTTGCTGCTCCTCCTTGGGATTCCCGGGTGCAGCCTTCATCAGAATCACCCAGAGACCTGGAGAGGCACAGCTTATTGGGTGGGTCCACTGGTCTGGGGAAGAGCCCAACAATGTTCACTTCAAGAAAATTCAATCTGGGCTGGAGAGATGGCTCAGTGGTTAAGAGCACTGACTGCTCTTCCAAAGGTCGTGAGTTCAAATCCCAGCAACCACATGATGGCTCACAACCATCCATAATGAGATCTGATGCTCTCTTCTGGAGTGTCTAAAGACAGCTACAGTGTACTTACATATAATAAATAAATAAATCTTTAAAAAAAAAAAAAAAAAAGAAAGAAAATTCAATCTGGGGACCACACTTTGAGAGCTACTGATATATATGTACATATCTACCTCTTAGGTCGGTCTTGAAATCTGTGTGGCCAAAGACAGCTCTGGGGTTCTGATGTCTCCATCTCCACGATGCTAAAATCATAGAGACTCGCCCCATGCCTGGGTATGCAGGACAGTGATGGACAGCAGGCCTTCCGCAGGCTGGACAGCTCATCTCGGGCCCCTTATGCCACTCAAAACTGAAGCTACGAAGACGATGAAGTGCAGGTGGCAAAATATAGGAAGTCTCACAAAAGGACCAGAAAGTCCACTGTTAGCCACATCTGCAAACCTGGGACAGGATGCTGGGCATTCTCATGGCAGCTGGTGGCAGTGTGACCCCAGATACCATTCCGTCCCCACGTCCCAGTCTCCTCATTTCCAGTCCTCTCTGAGGGTTGCTAGACTCTCCAGGACACTGGACGTCAGACTGTAGGCAGCTGGGCCACCTGTCCCTGTCCTTGAGGTCTCTGATGGGGCAGCCTCCTCACTGCCTTTGGATCTTCCTACTGTGGGGCCCCCTACAGACAGCCCTGCATTTAAACTGGCAATGGAGGGAAGCCAGGCTTCTGGAAGGGTCTTTATTGCCACTGACCATAGACCTCCTCAGACCCTGCTGCTAGCAGGATTTGATTCCATCTTGAATCAACACCCAGAGCTGATGAAAAGCAAGGTTCCCAAAGCCTGCGCATGTTCATGTTGCTAACAATCATGTGGTCCACAGGGCTGGGGCAGAGCTCAGTGGCGGGCACTTGCCTCCTGTGGTTAAGGCCCTGGATTCAATCACTAACACTATGTGGGGGTTGGGGAGGCAAAGATGCCCTACAAAAGCCCAGACTGCTGGAAAACGCTCACGTCACAAAAGAGGAGATCAGAAATGACAGCAGGGAGGACCAGATGCAGAAGGACTGAGACGAGGTGACAGCTAAGTGAGTGCCAAGGATAATGCTGGGGACAGCTGAGGACATGGGGATGTGCCTGGTTGCAGCAGATAGCATAGAATTATCCCATAGAATTATGGGAATTATTATACTGGAATTAAGACACTAATGTGATGTTGTTGTATTATGTAGGTGGCATGTTTTGCATTAAACAATGAGAAAAGTTGTCATCATGTGTCAGCATGTCCTTAGGAGATGCACATTGAACAACAAGGGTATGAAGTGTAGTGACATCAGGAGTGCCTATGCATATATATACATACATATAGATAGATAGATAGATAGATAGATAGATAGATGCACACATGTGCACACATATGCATGCCCACACAACCATGCCCATACCCGCATGTACACTTTTACACATATACACATAACACCTTTGTACAAGCACACACCACTTGCATGCTTGTACACATGTGCACACATACATGCAATTCATTCATGCATGCCCCACATCTACCCTTGCATAAACATGTGTGTGCACACACACGTGCACATCTCTCAGCAATATTGTGAGAAAGCAGCCGAGGTCACGTGGGCCATCCTTCTGCTTTTCCAAATTGCATCTGGAGAATCTGGCTCCTTCCTAAGCATATATATCTCCAGCCGGTGTGGTGCCATCAGCCCCTAGTTCCTGGGGAAATTACAGATACTAAGGGAAGGATCTGCCTGACCTCCAGGCTCCACCCAGGCCACCTCTGTGGGACAGGTGAGGACCCACTTAGAGCTGCTGGTCTTCATTTCAGGAGCCTGTGACCAACAAAGTGCTGCCCACATCAGAGCTGCTGTGGTTGTCCCATCGCTCCCATCCCCCAACCCCTGCATTAGATGGAAGTATGAAGCCCTGGATCAGGCAGGCTCCCGCCAAACCAGCCTTTACTTCTCTCAGGTACCCTAAGGGCTGGAAGGGAAGGATCCAGAGCTGCAGTCACCTTTGCTCTGCAGCCCAGGCTCCCATTTCCAAGGATACCTCTTGGGTTTTATGGCTTCTGGCGCTTCGGCCATCTCACACGCATTCCAGCCTCAGGAAGAAAATGGAACAAGACAGCAATGGGGAAGAGCTAAATACTTGTGGCTTTTTGAGAGAACTTTCCAGAAGCTTCATCTGCCTCTTAGTGAGGTAAACAGTCACGTGGTCTTGCCTAGCTTCAAGGGCATCTGGAAATACAGTCTTTTAAAATTCTTTTTAAAAAAGATTTATTTATTTATTTAATATATATGAGTACACTGTAGCTGTACAGATGGTTGTGAGCCATCACGTGGTTGCTGGGAATTGAACTCAGGACCTTTGCTTGCTCCAGGACTGTAGCTGTCTTCAGACACACCAGAAGAGGGCATCAGATCTCATTACAGGTGGTTGTGAGCCATCATGTGGTTGCTGGAATTTGAACTCAGGACCTTCAGAAGAGCAGTCCGTGCTCTTAGCCATTGATCCGTCTCTCCAGCCTTGTCTTTTAAAGTTCTTAGACAGGGGAGCTGGAGAGATGGCTCAGCAGTTAAGAGTGCTAGAGCTCTTCCAGAGGATCCAGGCTCAGTTCCCAGCATCCACACGGTGGTTCACAACTACTATTAACTCTAGTTCTAGGGGATCCAATGCCCCCCTTCTGGCCTCCAAGGGCACTGTACACATGTGGTGCACATATATGCAGGCTAAACTTGTACACATAAAATGAAAATAAATCTTAAAATTTTGTTTGATTTAGGTAGGGTCTCATGCAGCTCAAGGTGGCCTTGAACTTATTACAAAACTGAGGGAGGCCTTGAACCCCTGACCTCCTGTCTCTACCTCCCGAGTGCTGGGATTACCGGCATGTGGTACTAAATCCAATTTATGTGAAGGTTAGGATTGAATCCAAGGCTCTCTGCAGTCATTCTACCAATGGAGCCATAGTCCAAGCCAAGGAATATAGCCCTTTTTTTTTTTTTCTATAAAGAGATCTTGTGCCTGTCTTCAGTTCAAGGGTTCTATCCCTGCAGAAGTAAAAACAGAGTTGACAAAGGAGTGTCTAACCACACCTCGAAGCCCACAGGGGACCCAGCACATCCTGATGGATCAGTACACAATATTTCCCGGGTCACATCTGGCCACTCACCTTCTATCTACAGCCCATATGCTCAGAACAGCTACGCATCTCTGCAGGATCACATTTCAAATGGGTGTACAAAAGTTGGCTGACGGGACGGGATCGGGACTCGCCTTGAAGAGAAGTCTGTGTCTCTGAGGGGTTTTCTAGATTAGATTTGTTTAGAATGAGAAGGACCAGCCTTAGTGTGGACAGCATCCTGCTGCCGCGGGCTGAACTCCCAGGTCACGGAGAGAGGAGCAAGCAAAGCCAGCATCATGCCAGCATCGTGCCAGCATCGTTGCCCTTTGCCCCCTGACCTGTGGCCAGCTGCCTTGAGCTTACTGTGCCTTCCTTTCTGTGATGAGCTGCACTCTAGAACTGTGAGCCAGATTAAAGTCTGCCTTTCTGTAAGTCATTTGGTCGTCTACTTTGTTCCTAAGGTAAGAGCTAATAACTGGGTGTAGTCTATCTCTGGAATTGCAACACTCAGGAGGCTGAGGCAGGAGGCTGATGAATCTGAGGCCAGCCTGGGCTATCCAGCAGGAGGACCATGTCTTGTGGAAGAACGTACCTAAGAACATAAGAGTGTTCTTTCACATCCTGGGTGTTGTCTGGACCATGGAAACCATGGGGGTGTCTCGAACACTCAGTGAACTTGTCAAGATGTCTCTCTGAGTATTAGATATTCATTACCATTCCATGAGCCCTGCAGCTCCACAGCAGGCTACCCTCACCCTCCCAGGGCTCAGGGCCAGTAGGGAAGAGAGTCCAGAAGAATGAAATGTAGGGGGTTCCCAGCGAGCACTTGGCCTCCTGCTCTGAGAACAAGGGATGCTGGGAATGTAGAGGCTGACTGATGTGGGGCAAGTATGATGGCTGGTTGAGGTTGAGGCATGTGTGTGTGTGTGTGTGTGTGTGTGTGTGTGTGTGTGTTTGTGTGTGTGTGGTGAAGGAGGAGGACAAGGAACAACAGAGGTAGATGGAAGAGGGTCCTCCCTTTCACACAGGACCTCAGCACACCTGCGAGCTGTGGCTGAGCACCCTTTCCAGCAGCATCTTGGATACTTCGCTGCTGCCATTACTCAGGCGTCCCCACCATTCTCTCCTTTCATCCCTACCGCCTTCCCTCTAAGTGTCTGAGAGGAGGAAATGCAGCAGTTCCAGAAAGACAGGTCCAGCCGCATGGAAAGCGGCCCAGGAAACAGCTTGGTGATGGTTGGAAATGCCGTGAGAAGAAAATCATCCTGTAATTGAAGGGAAATTCTTTATGAGGGCTGTTAAAGCCTCCTGTGAGCCGCTTTCATCTGTGGCTCGCTCTACACTTTAATTAACCCTGACCCAGGAACTTTCCTGAGCCTCGGGTGTTACCCACCTCTTCTGGGGAATCCTGCTGCGGAAAGAGAAACTGAGGCCCGAGAGGCCCCAGGGGCATGGAGGTCAGGGAACAGTCCTGCATCATGCTGGTTTCTGCCAGCTTCCAGCCTTGGGCTTTGGGGAAGGAGCCCAGAGCCAGCTGCTTCAAAGGCAAGGAAGCGCGGCTATCTCTAAAAATATGTTTTTGTTAGAAAACTGGTTAAATCTAATTTTTCTAAGTAACTGGAAAAAACAACAGACAAGCACATGAAAATTCATGACCTTTAAAAATTCTTTTAATAGACATATAATATTTATGCACATTTATGAGGTGCAGTATGATAATTCGATACTCATAAATGGTGAAATTTGGCCAGTTAGCATTTCCAACCTCACAAATATTTATTGTTTCTATGTGTTGGGAACATGACCTAGTTCATATTGTAATTGGGCTGCTTCTTTTTGTCTTAAATTTTAACCGAAATTCAACTCAAACTGACTTAAATAAAATTGGTAATTCTCTGGTCTCTGTTCTGACAAGTCCAGGAGTTAGATCCACTTTCAGATCCAGGAACTTAACCCAGATCTCCTCCTCCTCCTCCTCCTCCTCCTCCTCCTCCTCCTCCTCCCCCGCCCTCTCTCTCTCTCTCTTCCCCTCTCCTCTATAAGTTCCCTCTTACTCTCTGACATCTAGCATCTAAGCTCTCCCTCTCTCTCTCCCTCTCTCTCCCTCTCTGCTGTTAGAATCTCTACCACGTGGCTTCAGCAGCTCAGCCTTATCAGGTTTTTGGCTTCTGGAGGTCACTGCTTCTCAGTTCCTGAGGAAACCCCAAATGGGACAGCACCCAGAGTGCAACGGGGTAGAGAGAATGCGGGCATGCTTCTTTGGGGCTCTGACAGCACCCTTTCTATGCGGGTGTGGGAGTGGAGTAGGTGGGGTGGGGATGGGGGGAGGGTTTAAGTACATTTGTAAATCTAATCGTTTTCAATTATTATTATTATTATTATTTTTGGTCTTTGCAGAACTGTAAGTCTGGCATATTGTGTCTCACATCTGTAATCTCAGCACTTGAGAATAAGAAGGATTTCTGTAAGTTTGACACTAGCCTGGACCATAGAGTGGATTCTGGGCTAGCTGTACAGAGTGACCCTACTTCAAATCATTCATCATCATCATCATCATTACACCACATCACTGTCACACAATCATCACCATCATTACCACCATCATCATCACTACCAGCAGCAGCGGCCCCTAAAACCAAGGTCAATCAAACAAAACAAAACAATCCAGAGACACGTCAGAAAGCCAGACCTTTCTCATCACCTCCTAAGTTAACTAACACCCACACTGCTTCCATTTGGGAGCCCCGCCTTCCTGCCTGTGTCAAGCTTAGCTATGGCCGTAACAAGACTAGCCAGTGTGTCCAACACAGAAGCATGAGTTGTCATCTACAAATCTCATGTCGTTGGAGTGGGAGGATGGCTCAGTAGTCAGGAGCTCTAAGGGATCTGTCACCTTCTTCTGATCGCCAAGGCCATAAGGGAGCCACCTCGCACACTGACATACACGCAAGCAAAATAGCTATACACAAAATAAAATAAAAAACAAAACTCAGGGGTGGCAGGATGGCTCAGCGGGTAAAGGCATCTTAGGGTCTCATATTGTGTGAGGAGAGAACAGACTGCCCAAAGGCGGAGGACTCTGACTTTGTGTGTGTGTGTGTGTATGTGTGTGTGTGTGTGTGCATGTGTGTGTGTATGCACACACTAAATAAGCACATTTTAAAGATGTTTATAATACGATTGAGCAACAAAAGAATCGACCATAAAGCAGAGAAGAGGCTCACATTTTAAATAAGTTAGGACTTTGTGTTAGGTCATAGGCTACAGGTTAGATGTTACTTTGGAGCCATATGAACTTAGTTCTGAATTCTGGCCTTGTATTTTTTTAATTTTCCACTTTGTGCACTTTTTTGTGCATTGGTGTTTTGTCTGTATGTATGTCTGTGTGAGGATGTCAGATCCTGGCTGGAACTGGAGTTACAGACAGAACTGTCATGTTCATGCTGGAAATTGAACCCTAGTCCCTTGGAAGAGTAGCCAGTGCTCGCTCTTAACTGCTGGCCCTTTTATTCTTGTAAAGATTGCTACTACTACTGCTGCTACTACAGGTTTTCTGAGACACGGTTTCTCTGTGTGCCTCTGCTTCTCAAGGCATATGTTCACCCACATAATTTATATTCATCTAAATGCCTGTTCATCTATCTCTGTCTATCTGTCTGTCTGTCTATCTGTCTTTGTGGTTTTGTGAGATAGGGTTTCTTTGTGTAGCTTTGGCTATTGGAACTCACTCCGTAGAGCAGGTTGGCCTTGAACTCACAGAGGACCCACATACCTCTATCTCCCTAGGGTGCAGCCACCACAACCCATTATTTTATTGGGATTAAAGGCATGCAGC
>JADRCD010126955.1:18232-29486 GCA_019843815.1 Montemys delectorum | reverse complement strand
TTAGCCCAAGCCCACCCTGAGACAAAGATTTGGAAATTGGTCTCAGAGAGCAATAAAACAAGAGTAGGCAAAAAGATAAAGAAGTTAAGAAAGCCAATTATGGTGTATTATCAAGTGTACTGGGGTTTTTAAGAATTGAATACATTAAAATATTTTTCATTAATTAATTAATTAATTTACATCCTGATCAGAGCTTCCCCTCCCTCCTCTCTTCTCAGTTTCCCCTTTTCTCCTCAGAGAAGGGGAGACCTCCCATGGATATTAACTTGCCTTGGTACAGCAAGTTGTTTTATGACTAGGCACATCTTCCATTGAGGTTAGACAAGGCCATCTAGTTGAGGTTCGAGGGGTGATCCAAAGGCAGGCATCAGAGTCAGAGACAACCCCTGCTCCTGATGTTAGAGGTCCCACATGAGAACCAAGCTGTTACATATGTATGGGGAGGCCTAGGCCCAGCCCATGCATGCTCTTTGGTTGGTGGTTCAGTCTCTGTGAGTCCCCATGGGCCCAGGTTAGTTGACTCTGTAGGTCTTCTTGTGGAATCCTTAACTCCTCTGCTCACTTAATCCTATCCCCCACTCTTCCACAAGACTACTCAAGTTCTACCTGATGTTTGGCTGTGGGTCTCTGTGTCTGTTTGTATCAGTTACTAGGTAAAGCCTCTCAGATGACAGGTATGCTAGCCCCCTGTCTGCAAGTATAGCAGAATGTGATTAATAGTGTTGTGGGTAGGCTCTCTCTCATGGCATGGGATTCAAGTTAGGCCAGGTTTTGGTTGGCCATTCCCTGACTTTCTGCTCTCTCTTTATCCCTGATCTCATATATGGAAGAAAAATTGTGGGTCTGTTTTGTGGCTGGGTTGGTATCCCCATCCCTCCCTTGCAAGTCTTACCTGGTTACAAGAGATGACAGTTTCATGTTCCAGATCTCCTGTTGCTAGGAATCTTAGCTAGGGTCACCCTCATAGATTCCTGGGAGTTTCCATTGTCATCAATGCAAAAACACCTGACACTTATGGAAGGAAGGATTTATTTTGACTCACAGTTTGAGAGAATATAGTCCACCATAGTGGCAAAAGCACAACAGCAGGAATTTAGCACAGGAATTTGTCACATTGCAGCTGCAGTCAGAAAGCAGAGAGATGAATAACTATCTCCTAAGTTATTCTATACCCAGTCAAGTTAACAATGAAGACTAACCATCGTAATAAGCCTTTAGGAAAAATGAAGCTCAGTCCTACTGGAGAAGCTGTGACTTAATCCTACTGAGGCTAGAAGAATCTGGGATACTTGTACATCAGTTGCCCCAATGGGTACTGTTTAACTACTCCATCTGGAAGTATTAACTCTTTAGTCCTTTATATTGATTACAGCTTGATGACATAGAAAACTCCTCCAGAAAGAGAATTATAGGTGTTTACTATACACAGCTCGTAGTAAACAGTGGCAATGCCAAGGAGTTATGCAAAAGGCGCCTGTTACATTCAGCAACTGAAAACCATAATACAGGAAACTCAAATTACTTCATCTTCACCTTTGTAATACCATTGTTAAAAGGGCAGTTGGATAAAGCTAGTGACTGAAGTTGGCACTTGGATATTTCTGTGGATGACTTGATGTAAGTATACCTTACACATGAACATGTGTGTGTATATATATATATTACATATATCACACACATTTAATCAATGTTGCTACATTATATCCTGCCATGGCCCCATGGAACTATTCCACTGTCCCATCAAGCCCAACCTATGGTCTAGCTATGACAACTGGGCATTTGTTGACCATTGAACTATGGTTTTGGATCATGCCATAAGTTAGTGATCAAATTATTGCCTCAAGATAATTAGGCATAAAGCAATAACAAAAAACCAACCATAAACATGATCAAGACACTGGCCAACCTGATGAAGATTTAAAGATCAATCTAGGAGTTCTGAAGATGTTCCAAACAATTTTCACGTGCCTGTTGGAGCTTCTGATGTTCTTTCTATGGGCTGTCTTTGACATTCTGGCACTATAAAGGAGGATATACAAATGAGTCAGAATAGAACAATTAGGACTAGCAGAGCCCAGCATCCAATTTATGTTATGAAACAGACAAGCATACTGTATATCACAAAGTCTCAGGGAATTCTACATAAAACCTTAATGGTAAATATCAGCTTCATTTTGAGAGGGATCAACCAAGATCAGATGTTTCAAATTATGTTGAGTTTTTAACCTTTGTTTAAAATACACACTTTCCAAACATAGGTGTTTTCCATTAAGAATGTTTTCTTTTAATTTAAGAGTTTCCCACTCCCCCTTTTGCTGCATCTATGTAATCAAGCAAAATTAGGACTTTTCCTATCATCTTCATTTTGAGCATTTGGCAATGTTCAAAGGAGTTCCACCCATTCCCCAGCTAAGACTTTGAGTCTAGCCTTATATCTGAAATTCCTTCCTTCTGAGGAGTTTTTAGAATTGTGCCACTACAGTGAAACTGTACAGAACCATCCATCTACACAGATTTTCCACTGAATTTAAATAATTATAACAGCCACACACAAAGTGTCCCTGGTTCTCATTTGTGCCACTATAGCAAAGCATCTTAGACTGGGTAAATTACTTTAAAAATCATTTCTCATGGCTGTGCCTGATGGAAATCCAAACTTAAGACACTTGTGGATCCACTTTCTGCTCTTCAGATGGCAACTTACATCCACAACATAGAAGAGTCAAGGAAGATCTCTTCTAAGGTCCACTAACTCCATTCTTGATGACTGTGCCCCATGAAAGAGTCCCTGCCCAAGGAGCCCACAAATAAGACTGCCTCATATAAGAGAGCTGCTTCCTGCTCCAATAGCACTGGTGACTAGGTCTCAACATACAAACCTGAGGAGCAATATGAATAATTAAAGCATAGCACTTGTATATGTTCTATACTAGTTGGGGTAAGCATAGCAGTGACACTAAAAACCATAACCTTGGTGGCTTAACAAAGTTACTTATTATTCAGTCATACAAACATAGAATAGAAACTTCTGGTCCTATAGTTATTCAGGACCCCAAAGCTGAGGAAAATGCTGAAGTCTTGAAGATGTGGCTTCCAAGATGACTAAGCACAAATTCAGTCAACTAATGGTAGAGAAAGATGAGATATAGGGAAAGAGCTGGAGAGACTGATGTCATAGAAGGTTTTGGAGGGGCCAGGCCTAAAATTGACACATCTATCACACACACTCCATTGGGCAGGACTCTGTCACATGGAATCCCCTAATAGTAGCAGAAACTAAAATATTTAGTCCAAACAAATGTCAGGAGAAAACAGTTTGCTGCATGGTTAGTCCATTTCTACCACAGATACCACTGGAAGACTCTATCTTCTTTTCTCGTGGCCTTTTCCTCATACAACTGAGGTGTGCAAAGGGCCCCTATGCTCCCCTAGCTGTGGACATATGTGACTAGTGGACCCCATTACACACCAAACCTTAGTCCCTTTGCTTTTTTTTAATTCTAATAACTCCTACAATATTTGAACTGATCTTGAAAACATCTCAATGATGCAGGACAGAAGGCAAAAGATGTGAAGCTCAATCATGGTCCAGGTACCAGAGCCATTGCTTGGTCTGTAGCCCTGTAACGGAAAACATAGATTCAGGATACGTGTGAGCTCAGGACCTCATGCCTATAGAGATAGGAACTTCCTGTCTCTGATGTCCTTGAGAGGATCAGAACTTCTGTACAAAATAACCTGCTCCATTGATAATGTGTCTACCCTGCCAGAGATGGGAAAGAAATACATTCTTCAGAGGGCATAAGCAGCAAATTCTTTTTTCATCTCCTATGATACAGAGTAGGAGTGCTGTAAATGCCAAGCAATATGGATTTTTAGAACGATGACTCACTGCCTCTTTTTTCAAGGCAATTATTCATCCAGTCTGAATCTCTTCAAGTTGAGCCAGTAAGTCTGTCATACAGATGAAGAGAATGGCTAAAATCCCCAGAAGCCAAAAGATTGATTTAGGTCAAATACTGGGGCTAGGGCAAATGACTTGTAGAATTTGTGCATCATTTGGTTAGAAAAATGAAAGTCAAAACTCAAGGACTGAGACTGTTTACTGGAGTAACCCATAGTTACAGTAATCTTCTGGGAGAGGGAGTCTAGTTTATGCTTAATTTTTCCCTAAGAAATAGGTATCCATCTCATAAAGTGCCTCCTAGCTTAAAGTTATGTAGAGAGATTTAGTTAACAGACTAAACTTAATGTAAACATTAAGTCTACATGTCATTTAAGAAACGAAATCCTCATGACTCCAGTCTTAGAATTTGTTCTACTTTCTATAGCTTTTCCATCCACAATCCATCCTCCATATGTGCTTGTGCCTCCCGATTTTTCTTCATTGAGGCACCACCTTTTGGCCCCAAAATTATAGTTCCAAACTTTTGTAATTCTGTCAGCTTTCTTAAGTGCCCAGAAAACATCCTTATCGCCTCTGCACACCTTTTATCTGGTGAAGAGAGAAATCTCTGTTGCCAGCATACATGAATCCCTGGGTTCGATCCCCACCACCACATAAACCAGACAGGTGATACATACCTCTAATCCCAGCACTTACAAGGTACAGGCAAGTCAAATAAGGAGACAGAAAAATCAGAAGTTCAAGGTCAATATCAGATATTTATTGAGTTGGTGAGAGCCATGAGATACAAAAGACCCTAGGATTGCTTCCACTTTTCAACTACACACACACACACACACACACACACACACACACACACACACACGCACCCTCCTACTGGAAGAAGAGAAACAAAACTTCCAAATCATACTCTTTATTAAGGTAGGCCTATTTTCTAGCACAGGTGTGTACTAGACAACCCCGAACAACAACAACAACAAAATTAATCACTACCTAATCACTACCTTGCACAGACATTTTAATCCAAAGGCCTGGTTACTTGGGCAGGAGAAAGTCTGCCCAGTCTTGTAGGTTTCATACTTTGTAACATTCTTACATGCCTGCTAATCTGGAGCCCTGCAGCCACCACACCAGAGTCCAGCTACCTCTTTTCTTTTCTTCCATAAGTACTAATGATCTTGGACCCACGTGACATAATTCCTCTAGACCTCTGTGCTGTCAACTAGAAAGGAAAAGATCATTCAATTAACTCTTAAATCACAATTTGAAGGGTCCATAGTATAAACAAGGCATGTATTCTCATTCTGTAGCAAATGTTAACTGCATACAAGCTTACTTCAAATGACTTACAGGGTAGATTCTCTTTAGCCAAAAGATATTGATTTATGTCTTTTCTCTTCTCTCTCTCTCTCTCTCTCTCTCTCTCTCTCTCTCTCTCTCTCTCTCTCTCTCCGTGTGTGTGTGTGTGTGTGTGTGTTTGTGTAGAAATAGCAAACACATTAAAATTAAAACCTCATTTGTTCTAGATTTCAAAGCCCAAATGTCTGTGTTTCTTCAGTATACATAGCTGCCACTTAATGGGTGGGTAGTCTCTGTTTTTCTGTAATAAATAAAGAAACAACCTTTTCTAAATGTGCCACTGAGCACATCTGCCTGTAAATTCTAACATTGCCTTTGACTAAAGATTTTTCTCTACCCTGCCCCTCCCTATATTTTAAACAGGAACCATCTTCATTTAGATCTTTTGATATATTAGCTGGGTAAATGTCATTTAAACAAAGAACTCACATTGTTCCCAGAGCCTGCTAGACTCACTACCCAAACTGACTGCATGGCATGTGGTCCATGAAAAGTGGAGAGCACTGAGACTATTACAGTTGTAATGTTCAGAATTTGGAATTCATCTTTTGAAGAACTCTATAACATGAGCTTCCATGGATATATTGATATTTGAGTAAATGTTTATAAAGGTAAGACAAGGGTAGAATACCGGATTACCACCACATCACAGCATGGGAAGGCTGACACAGGGATTATATGAAGTGCTGAGATCTTTGATGGGGACCTGGAACAGGGCTTTGCTACTAGACTAACACTGCCTTCTATATTTCTACCATTTTCAATTGTGAATATGTCCTCCTGTGATCTGCCCATGAAGGATTCCCCCCACTGAATACCTCCTTTCCTTTCATCTCTGTCTGGTTAATATTTATGCACCTTTTAAGACATCAGTTTCAAAGCATTTATTAAAGGTAGTACATAGAAAACTCCTCAAGTAAATGTGTAACTCAAGAATTAGAATAGCATTTTAACTCCCAGAATTCCTCTCCTGCTCACTTCAAGTCATGTTGCTTCCAAATAGGCACCAGCTCAATAGCATGAATTCTTTTGCCTGGTTTTGGATTTTAAATGAACGAAAGAATGGGGTATGTTCTCTCTTGCATCTGGCTTCTTTCACTCATCATTTTGTTTACGAAACCCATCTATGCTGCTGTGTCTTGTGGCAACCCATTCTCATCTGTGTGTAGTACTCCACTGTAAATAGACCACAGTGTATTTATCTTACCAGCTATCATCAGGCAATATTTAGATACCTTCCGGTTTGGAGCTTTTATGAAGAGTGCTGTGATCTGTGCTTGCATTTTAATGTATTTTGTTAGAGTCACTTATTTATTTTGTTGGTAAAACTGCTTTCCCCAAAGAATGCCTTCAGCTATGTTTTTAATTCCAAACTGATCTGCACATTGTCTTATTCTTGTTGGGGTAATTAGTGCTGGATCAGTGAGGTCAAAAATGGTAGATCAATTATCAAAAGACTGGTGAGCCAAATCAACCTCCTGTGACAGACACCGTTTACAAGTTGAAGCAAACAAGCACAATTTTCTACCCCAGACATCCTAACACACAGTTTCCTGTAATAAACATTCATGGTCTCAGGGTTACAAGTCAGCAGCCTTTAGAGTTATCAAAACAAACCCTGCAGTACTATAGAAATGCTCTTTGCCCCTTTTAAGTTCACAGTCTTAGAAATTCAACTGTCTAATGATGATATGTTAAAAGACATAAAGCTTTAGCTTGGGTGTTGTGAAAACTGGTATGTAAATATTGGCTAAACTTCCTGTCCTTATCTATCTAAACAAAGGGCAATGGTTAATCCAGAATTTTATACTGTCAAAGTGTTCATGTCAACATCTTGAAATGCTTCCTCCATGTTCTCTCAAATTCTACCACTTGAAACACATAGCCTTTGATTTTAATGTCAGTCTTAATTGTTGGTTAATCAAAGATATTTGGGACTTATTCTTTTCAATTTGCACAACATATGTACACAATATACATAATATGTATAGAGAAATTCACCTCATAAACATTACTAAAACCTACACTGAAGTGAAACGAGTCAAATAGCATTTCAAAAAAGTATTAAAAGTTTTAAAAGAAAAATCATTAAAGGTAAAGAGACCACTGAATGTTTTGATAGCTTCAGTGTATGTATTCTGTCTTTCACAATTCCATATTTTAGAGATGTGACTGAAAAAGGTGGTATGATTAATTCTGCTTCAACCATTAAATTGAGGTAGAGTCAAGCATGACCTTGAGATACTTCAAGCAGGGACCAAACACAAGACAGAAGAAAGGGATGGACAACAAGAGAGAGCATGCAAGGACTATTTCCTTCACATGTTGAATTACAATGAGTGGCCGAACAAGTCTTTGTCAATAAGCAAAGCAAGAAAAAAAATCTGAAGTACAATGATGGTATTTCAAGCCAAGAGAAAAGAATAAAGGAAAAAATATCTAAAAGTAAATAAATAAAGATTTTGGTAGCATATGTATGTGCAACGGGGATAGGACTCAATGTTCTCAATACCCTCTTATGATAATCTAAATGGGGTGTTGTACACCTATACCCAGCATCCACGAAGTGCCATCAGGTACATACCCAGTGTGTGCACTTCACTAATCTTCTAGCTCACTTTCTTGCCTGCTTGCTTGCTTGCATGCTTCCTCTTTTCCTCTTTCTTTTTCCTCTTCCTTCTCCTTTTTTCACTTTTTCTTTATTTTTTTAAACATTTATTTATTTTATGTGTATGAGGACATTGTAGCTGTCTTCAGACATACCAGAAGTAGGCATCATATCACATTGTAGATGGCTGTGAGCCACCATATGGTTGCTGGGAATTGAACTCAGGACCTTTGGAAGAGCAGTCAGTGCTCTTAACCACTGAGCCATCTCTCCAGCCCTCCTAGCTGCTTCTTAATCCAATCAAGATTAACCTTCACAATCACTGAGTGAAGGTAGAAAGTGCCTAAGAAAATGGCAGATGAATGATCCAAGTGAGGGATTCAAATCCCTGTTTCTACTTACTTCTGCCTTGACTATGATTTGGATTCAGATATCAATTTGTCTTCCCTTTATGCTACAAGTATTTTTTGAGCACCTACTAATCCCAGCACTATTTTAATTACGGAGAAATGGAAGTGAAAAGATAAAACCTCCGCCCTCGTAAAACTTGCAGGCTAGTGAGATACAAAAATCATTCACAAGTGTGGTTGGTCATCTGCAATAGGACCAACAAAGGCAGTCTTTCTGCAAAAGAACCATAGAGCACAGACATGGCAGAAATGATGATGCGAGTTAGTCAAGAGTCTTGACCAGAGTCGAGTTTCTGTTCAGCACAAGCATAAGAGCCTACAAAATCTACAGTTACCCTATTTGAAAATTCCAGGTTTCCTGCAGTTGTGTTTACACAGACCTCCTGTTGCCCCAGCAGCCTTGGGAATTTTCTTTCTGCGTCCAGGCTCACCAAGAAAGCTAATAAGCTAGGGCTCTGCCTGTGTGTTTTGCTTAATTGGTAAGGTCTGAGTGTGCATCGGGCTGTCACTGATAAGGCATGGCTGAAATGAGCTGGTCTGAGAGTTTCCTCTCTACTAATGAACCTTTCTTTCCTATTTCAGTAATAAATTCAGTTTTTGAAAGATCTATTTACAAATGTAAAAATCTGATAGTGTATTCTAGGGTGTGTTGTTTGTCCTTGATTTCCTTTTTTGTTTGTTTGTTTGTTTGTTTGTTTAAATCAAGTATATGTCTATGCTATTTGTGTATAGTAAAACCCTTTGCATGGGTAGAATTCTATGATTTTTGACAAACACATACAGTTATGTAATGCTCACTATAATCATAATTCAGAAATTTCCACCACTCTGAGACTAGTGTCCCTAAGAATATTTTATATCTTTTTTATTTCCTTATCTTTCCTTTAGTGTTGGAGAAAAATACATAGGCATGCAAAATAGTTAATACCTGAAAAGTGAAATTGAATTTCTGTTTGTTTGGATAATAAAGAATAGGCAAAGTATAACATGATACTGTCCACTAAACAAGTATTTTATATTAATTTGGCTATTTCTCTTAGACAACTAGATAGGAAATGGTTAATATTAGAAAATTGTAAGGCTTGCTAGGAGGTTTAAGCTTTGGAAAAGTTCAAATTATAATATTCACTGGCACATATATTTTTAAAAACGACTGAGTTACATCTACACGGAGAGAGCATTCTATTTACTTGAAGTAAAATACTCCTTCAGGGATTCTCTTTGTTATAGCACACTGAAGATGCTAGCTTTAATATGGGATGTGGATAATCTTTTTCCTTCCATTACCCCTACTCTCTCCTGCATCCTCCATCAATAATCTTTATTAACTCTCCAGGGATAGCTCCATTTCTGTTTTCAAGAATGTCAGGGCTCCTCTATCTAGGGAATAAATCATTTCATCTTTCTTTTTTTAAATCCAGCCCAAGTAAAGTCAATGTTTGTTAGTGCCTAAGCTGCTGTTAATTGCTTTGTGATAGTTGTCCTACTTTATTCTGTTATAGTTTGCAGAAGAAAAACCCTCTAGCCTCACTAACAAAGTAGCATTGCTGTATAAGCTGGGAACATCACTCCATTTGACTATCATAGAGAATCCAGCTTTATTGACAAAGAAACTGAGGATTCCACTCCAAGCAGCCCTCGTTGGATTGCTCCTAATTTTGCCTCAGCTTTGCAGCAGGCCTGTGGGGCCTGTGTATCTCTGCTGCTGCCTGAGTCTCTCTGCCACTGATACCTGAGTCTCTCTACTGCTGGGGCCTGGAGTTGCACGGTGCTTTAGTTAAAAGGAGGCAATGCATAGGTGAGATATTTTATTATAGAAAAGAGAAAATAGGCCGGTCATGTAGAGAGAAAGAAAGGAAAGGAAGGAGAGGAGAAGAGAAGGAGAGAGAGAGAGAAAGGAAAGAAAAGAAAAGAAGCAGGAGAGAAAGAAGGCAAGAGAAGAGAATAAAGAGCAGGAGAGAGAGAGGAAGAAGGCAAGAGAAGAGAACAAAGAGCAGAAGAGAGAGGAAGAAGGCAAGAGAGAGAGGGGAAGAAGGCAAGAAAGGAAAGAGGGCAAGAGAGAGGGGAGGGGGCGAACCGCCCCTTATATTGTATGAGGTGTGGCTATCTGTCTGTGGGATGGGCCATGCCTAGATGTGGTCAGTTGACTGGGGGTAGGGTCTAGCTAGACTGCTGGGAGCTTGGGGCATTGTCTACCTGACAGAGCACACATCTCCTGCAGGGAGCAGCTGTGAGAGGTTGTGACTGAAACAGGAGCCAAGGACTCAGGAGTTCTGGTGGAACACCTTCAGTCCCTTGCAGGCAAAGGTATTGCCAACTGGGTCACCGGAGCTCAGACCTATTACTCGACTGGGCCTAGGTTGTCTGAACAGACCACTGCCCTACACAGGCCTAGGCTTCTCCTTTATTCTCCAAACCTTAATCTCTTGATCTTCTCTCAAGAATTGCTGAGGCCACAAATTACAGAAACTCTTGAGCTAACTAGTCAAATAATTATTTCACAGATTCCATAAAGAAGGTAAGGCAGGCTTCTGAGTTTCTAAAGGACAGGAACCAGGAGTTTGGAAGTAGGAAAGAACCAGGCCACCTTGGGCTGCCCTGTCCTTGAACTGCAGTTTTCATTCATTTGAGCCTAAGGTTTTTTTTTGCATAGGGTATCTTTAAATTCCAATGACCTGTTTTCCTTAGGGCCTTGTAACACCATGGACTACTACTTCATCAGTATCAGTTTGGAACTGCGGGGATTGGGGGGAAAGTGGATGGACAGAACCCCAGGGAGGCTCAAGGCTCCCCCTTCTCAGAGAAGAAGGAGAAGGCAAGTGTGGGGAAGGATCTGTGTGAGGAAGTATTAGGAGGAGAAGAGGCTGATACTGAGATGTAGAGTGAATAAATTAATTAATTAAAAATATAAAAGAATATATATGTGAAATTTTCAATAAAATTCTGGCAAATCAAAAGAAAGAAAGGAAG
>JADRCD010126955.1:0-18132 GCA_019843815.1 Montemys delectorum | reverse complement strand
ACTCAGATTTTACATTTCTTATAAGACAGTTACTTCACTTATTTTTGTGTCCATTAAATTTTGAGAAGTGCTGGCACTGACTTAAACTACAGTTAAGAAAGACACAAGTGTATTAGTTCCTCAGCAAAATAGGAGACTCTGTTAATGCCTTCATAGCTCTTCAACTTCTGAATAAGAATACTAACACAGCCTACTTTTTCCTGTGTGGTCTAATAGCACCCACCAGATACTCCAGCAGAATATGAGCTCCAAGAAACAATTACTCTCTCTTGTTATAACTATGCTCCTAGCATCGAGAACAAGGTCTGACTTGTAGGAATTCAGCTGATATTTACTGTTTTTTTTTTTAATAAATAGCATAAGAAAAAGAACAAAAGAGGGGGTAGAGAGATGGCTCAGCAGTTAAGAGCATTTAGAGGACCCTGGCTCCCATAACTCACATGGCAGTTCACAACCATTTGTAACTGCAAATTGCAGGGGATCTGGCACACTCCTCTGCCCATCATAGATATCCAAAAGGCAAGACACTCATACACATAAAATGAAAAGGAAGTAAGTCCAGGACTGTAGAGACAGCTCAGAGACTGTTCTTCCAGGAGACATAGGTTATAAAATTCACATGGTGGCTCACAGCTATCTGTAACTCCGGTTCTAGTGGATCTGATGTCCCTTTCTGGCATCCAAGCATGCCAGGCACATAGTGGTCCACAGGCAAACATACTATTTAAAAAATAAATTTAAAAATTAAATAAGTTTTTAAAAGGAAAAAATGTACATGATACAAGTGATTGCTCACTTACTTACCACTGTTCTTCACCTTGCCTGAAAAAGGACATCACAAAGATCCACTGGGTAGACACACTCCTCAACCAAATGGACATACAACTGTGCAACAGCTCAACTGCAGGAGAACTCTATTTCTTGGTCAATTTCTATCCCTCATTAGGTGAATGATCCCATGGAGTAGCCCCCTCAGTGAAGTTACTGAGGGCTAAAGTTGCACTGGGTGTCATTTCATTTAAGCAATCTGAAAGGAGACAGAAGTTAAAAGACCATGAGAGATTTTTGAGAATCAAGCTGGAAAGCAACAAATAGCCTTTTCTGTGGTAGGTGGCCCTCATTATGGTTCCAGTGAGCCCTGTCTGCTGGTGTCCAGGAGCACACATAGCCTGCTCCCATTCTGAGCAGGGAGGGCCTGTGCAGTAAATAACATGTGGCAGAAAGGATTTCCATGGCTGGGTCTTCTAATGGCATACCACTTTCAGAGCTGAAGATTTTTATAAATCACTTCCTCTGAAAGAAGCCTATATAATCTCATGATCTCTTCACATATCCCCACACAGAGAGGTCCATGAGCTTCTTGTAAATGGGCACATATAATTGTGGAACATATAAAGCTGGAAGATATAGACCTACAGTCTGTTTCAGAGAAAACTATAGAAGACCATGGGTCCTAGTCCACACCATATCCCCAGTTTCAAACAATTTCCTGATTTAGGGTCTCTTGTCTAATTAGTAGGTTCCTAAATGCCTGGATGACCCTCAGAAACTGAGACAAGAGGTGTTTTGGTGTCCAAATCTGATAAATTACAGAATCATTTGTTATATTGCAGTCCTTTAATACATTTTCATTCATTTCCTGGGACAGATATTTGCCACATGGCTCTACATAACTTTAAAGAAAGCTGGGAAATGATGTCTAGCCCCCAAAAGAAAAGAATGAAGATTTTGCTAAGTAGTCACCAGGCTCATGCACATTAATGGTCTTACTAAGGAAATAAATAAAGCCTGGCAGAAATACAATTTAGAATCTGAAATAGTAGCATAGAGTTACCAGACCTATTTCCCCCTAGCAAACAAATTCCAATAACATTAAAGGGCCATCCCCCAATCTGCCTCTTTCATGAAAGCTTCCCTGTGCATGCCAGTCCGGAATTCTTTCCCCTCTCTCTGTATGTTTCACCTCTGAACTTTCACAGCATTTTCTGGCTTGATTTCTTCTGTGTACAGCTATAAATGTCACTAGTGCAGAGACATGAGGCATTCTTTGGTATTCAGGCATGGATTGCCTTAAGATGACTCTTCTATCACTGTCTAGAATGATAATTTAACTTTTCATGTCTGGATATCTTGTCTTCTCAATTCTATTGTAACATCCTAGAAGGCAAAGACCATTGCAAGGAGATGATAGATGATGTGACCACAGTAGCTCCATAATCTATCTGTACAATGATTTATTAAAAGCCACCAAATCTGATCTTAACGTTGAATCTGAATAGGAATGCAGACCTTTCCCTATATCACCAAATATATGATGGTAACTGTGTACTTTAAATTGTATGCATTGAGTATTAGTTCATATCATTAGTAGTATCTAGCACAAAATGAGCCAATGTGTTTTATCTGAAAATATCTTACCAGCAAGCAAATGAGAAATTTAATTAAATTTTGTATAAGAAATATACAGTGATATTTAGAAAGAGCACAGTGAGAATAGATTTTAATCTAGATTTATTTTGACATTATTTCATCACCCCATGGTTTAGCAGACTCTAATCAACTTTAAAATTTAACCACCACTTCTTGGCTTCATAAAAGCAACCATCATATTGCCAGAAAGTATTATTTCATTTATTCTCATTAACAACCTCTCCTATGATCTATATTAGTCATTTAAAATGATTGCAGGGACTGTATGTTCACTTTCCATTTGTATCTTTGCTTGATGTCAAAAGTAATGACTGGAGAACTGACAAGTAGATATTACCTTATAATAAATTGAAGAAGAGTTTATCGGGTGTGTGCACTGCTCTTTGTCAAGCATGTTGTAGCTAAACATACCAAGCAGACCATTTAAAGTATCAATGCTCATAATAGGATCTTTTAAAAATGATCGTCAAATGCAGCTTTTTGAAAAGGCCAAGACAAAAATCACCCTGTGAACAATTATTTCTGCTGACAAATTCTTTAGTAAGAATTTTGGTACATTTTGTTCTGAAAAAAAAAATAATGCTCTATTCCATGTCATATGTTGAGATTTTTAAAGCTCCTGAAATATTAAAAAAAATGTACATTATTTGTACTCATGGTCAATGTAGCTTTAAATAGCTTGCAAATCCTTGAAATTGTTTATGTATGCTATATAGAAAGGTTTATTTTTCATGGAAACTCAAGAATTTAGATTTTAAAATTCATGCCTTTTGAAATGTGAAAAGAAAGAGAAAACAAACAAACAAACAAACAAAAAAAACCATGAGTCTGAATTCTTCCCTATAGATGAATGTTCTAATGTAACTTGAATCACTACATGTTAAAACACATTTTTCCTATTTGCTGAATTAAATTATGAAACTGATTTATTTTACAGGTTCCAGAGAAATTCCAATGACTTTGAGCACTGAGCATACTTACTCAAAGTCCAGAGATCATTGGTTAAAAGAAAGGTTTCTTTGTCTTATGTCTTCATGTGTTCAGGTCCCAGAATCCCCAAAGCAATATCAGCTAAGTGTGCCACGCTGATCCTGTAAATAAAACATGACAAGCTGAAGGTCAGAAACTGTTTTACCAGGGTGCTCTGACTGCTAAAAGCATGGCTCATGATTACCAAACATATCAGCAAAGAGTTCTAGAATTTTAAGGAAAGAGAAATGGTCGGCTCTGGATCTTTCAACAATGTATGCACAATTTAGAACAGTTTCTGAAATTTAAAAAAAAAATGCTATTGTGAATATTTAAGATATTCAAACATATATGTATATATAATTTAGTGTGGGTAGTTGGGGGTGTACAGGCCACAGTAGATGTGTGTGTGTGTGAACATCAGAGGACAACCTGTGAGAGTCAGTTCTCTCCTTCCACCATGTGGGTTCTGGGGATCAAGTTCAAGTTGTTAGGCTTGGCTATAGGCAGCTTTACCCACTCAAGTTATGTAGCTTTTAACAGAATTAGGCCATGTATCTATGGGTTCAAATAATCACTTGAAATCACCTACTTCTGAGTTACAGTTGAACATCAAAGGGTTTTTACCTATGAGTTTTTAATTATTCATTAGGATGTAATAAATTAGAGGAGAAAATGTGTTTATTCCACGTTGATTCAAGATAATAATAAGAGTCCTTTTGCAAACATAAAGACAATTTAATAACCATTCAAGCATTCAACAAGGAGCCTTTGAAGAGTTAGAACATTCCGCTGTAAAGTGTGTTTTAAATAGAGGATATCTCATGGTTATATTTATTAGGGTGCACTGAGAACTGTTGTTTCTCTATTCTTAAATTTGCAAAGCCTCCCACAGACAACCAGTTTACATACCTGACTCACTTGTAGTTCACCAGAACAGCTGTACTTCATAGTATCACATCAGAGAGGAATCAGTCAATAAAAGAAAAGCTTACTTTTAACGTGCTCACTTTTTTCTCATAAATAAAAAGATAAAACAGATGTAAGCCGCTGGGCAGTGGTGGTGCACACCTTTAATCCCAGCACTTGGGAGGCAGAGGCAGGTGGATTTCTGAGTTCGAGGCCAGCCTGGTCTACAGAGTGAGTTCCAGGACAGCCAAGGCTACACAGAGAAACCCTGTCTTGAAAAAACAAAAACAAAAACAAAAACAAAAACAAAACAGATATAAGCCATGTAATTTCATGTAGTTCCATATGCACTCAGAACCTAATTAATAATTGCTTAATTAGTATGTCACATAGATCGATTCATTTCAAAGCATTAGTGGTATAGACCAATCATTTTATAAAATTCAATAAAAATAAGTTATCAGAAAAAAATATTTTAAAGCATCCTAGGTGCAAGCACACTGATCACTTGATGGGACAACAATATCAATTTGTCATTAAAGTTTCTATAGGTCTGGTGAGATGGCTCAGCAGGTGAAAGTGCTTATTGTCAAACCTGACAACCGAAGTTGGATCCCCTGGGCATACAAGGTGGAAAGAGAAAATAGACTCCTGAAAGTTGTCTCTTGACCTCTACACATGTGCTTTGGTGCAAACACACACACACACACACACACACACACACACACACACACACCTTCTAAAAATGTTTCTACATGCTTATTCTCAATGCCTCTGCTTACTACTAGTTGACTGATAGTCTTGAGGCCTGAGAATGGAGTAGGGACCACACTCTAAGTAAAGCTAGTTGATATAAGTCACATGCACTATAGCATGTTCTATAGTTATGGCTATATTCTATTTAAACCTTTTTCTATTGAACAGCCCCTGAAATGGGAGAGCCATTAACAGTGGCTTGGAAGTCATCAGCCCTTTCCCATTAACTCATACAATATCACTTAATATATGCTCAAAATGTGACAAGTCATTCTACACTGAGTCTCTTGCACTTTGAATGCTGCTTTCTCCCCCTTGTGTGGCTGTTCCTTTATCCTACTCCATCTAATTCCCTCAATGGTTTATGATAAGAATTATTGAAGGTGATACCTGCCTCTGTAAGTTTCACCCTAAACCTTATTATTTTCTTTATTTATTTATTTTGCAGACATTACATGCCATCTCTAGAACAAATTCAGCTCTTCAGATGTGCCTAGTTTAACCTCCATAGTGTTTTGAAAATATAAAATTTTCAATGTTCAGCCCCAGATACTCATAGGATATCCATTCAGTATGTTCCTCAGATACTTCTGCCATAGTGGGAGGGACTTGCTAGAGACCAGATCTGCTTGGAGTAGAATTTGAATCAGACCCAGTTTACAATAATGTTTTCTGCACCCCCAGACAAGGTTCTTAAAAAAACACATGAGGCTCATTCTCTTATTTGTTGGATTTGCAACCCCATGGGAAAAACAACAATATCAACCAACCAGACCTCCCAGAGCTCCCAGGGACTAAACCACCAACCAAAGAGTACACATGGAGGGACCCATGGCTCCAGCTGCATATGTAGCAGAGGATGGCCTTGTGGGGTATCAATGGGAGGAGAGGCCTTTGGTATTATGAAGGTTCGATGCCTTCATAGTGTAGGGGAATGCCAGGGTAGGGAGGCAGGAGTGAGTGGGGGAACACCCTCAAAGAAGCAGAGGGAAGGGGGATTGGATAGGCAGTTTCCAGGGGGGAAACCCGGAAGGGGGATAACATTTGAAATGTAAATAAAGAAAATATCCAATTTAAAAAAATGGAGATTGGAACGGAGCCCCAGACCTTAGCACAACTGACTTGATGATGGAAGCACCATTTAGGCTGTAAAACTCTTGTTAACTGAAGTGTATCAACCCAGAACATAATTTTTGTGCTTAAAAGCTCACCCTGAGAAAGGCTCTGTGCTACACTGGGATCCCAAACAGGCAGTATAGTTGCCAGCATGCTAATAAAGACTTCCTATTGGCTCAAAGCCATTTCTGAGCAGTCTTTGATGAACACTGCACAACTGAGATAATGATAAGATCACTAGATTCAGCCGGGCAGTGGTGGCGTACGCCTTTAATCCCAGCACTTGGGAGGCAGAGGCAGGCAGATTTCTGAGTTCCAGGACAGCCTGGTCTACAGAGTGAGTTCCAGGACAGCCAGGGCTACACAGAGAAACCCTGTCTCAAAAAGCCAAAAAAAAAAAAAAAAAGGATCATCTTGGAAGGACTAAATGAAGCAAAGTAAATGCAATGCCTCGCATGTGTAGCTGAGTACACACATCATAACATAATTCCACTTCTGTCTCTATTAAACCATGCCCCATTTCCCCTACCCTCACCTCTCACCTTGCACTCTATTCCCTGGCATTTTCTCCCGCTGAAGAAGAGAATAAATGAACTCATCAGAAGTACACCTTTGCTAAGTACAGAGGAAATGCTATGCTAATACAGCTTTGACACCTGGGGGGAAAAGATGACTCAAATGGGGCACTAAGTGAGAAGGAATGCTCTGAGGGAAAGAGCTGTTGAAAGCAGCTCTTTCTGAATATGAAAAATGCACACACACAAAAAGAACAGTGAGTGCTCATCCATCTAATGGCACCATTTTACCCTCATCCTTCCCTGACTTGCTGACAAGCATCACTGCCTGAATGGCAGCACCGCACTTTCAGGATAGCACTGGACCCCTGTATTAATTCTTATTTTAAGCTGGGGAAGCACTTGAAACATGAAGTATATAAAACATGCAGAATTTTCCCCCATGATTTTAGAAGATTCCTTTAGTGTAATTTTATGTTTTCTCAGGTTTTTGTTTCTTGGGAAGAGCTGATTGCTAAGATAATGGGTCCCATGCTAAAAATGACCTTTAGTTTAAATGTGAGCTTGAAAGAATGCATTGAGCACATTAGACCATGAGTACTCATAATACCAGTACAACCTGTTGTATAACACTATTGGCACTTCCTGGTCAATTGTTTAAACTGACACTGACAAGCTAAAGCCAGTGCAAAGGATACTATCTCATAGCCTTGATTTGGTGCATCCAGGAGTCAAAGTATATTCGTCAGCTAGCTTAAATAAGCATGGATACCACTAAATTAATTTTAGTTATCAAAGTGAGGCAGAACATTCCTAAAATTTCAACTTACAAGTAAATGAAATTAAAACGTAAACTTCCTCCCACATTGAGACCTACCTTTCTGCTCATGTACCTGCAAATCTAACTCCTTCTTGCTGCCTGTAAGCAGCCTTCCAGCCCTCTAGCTTGATACTCCACTGCTTCTGAAAGTTTGACCAGTTCCATTCACCAGCCTGTTACTTTTGCTTTCTACCCTGAAGGCTTTTGCTCCTTCCCTTTTGTCTTCACTCCGTGACCCTTTTAGATGCTAAAACCCACTCTACTCAAGAATTCCAGATCACAGTAGGCAAAACTTACTGACATTTTTCAAACTGCTGAGAATGTATGACAAGTGTCTTATGTTGTCCTTAAAGTTGGCCTGAAAATGGCAGCAATGCTGACTTCCCATAAAAAGCCTTCCACTTAACTGACTCATCCTATCACTCCCCCTAGTAGAGAAAACAAAACTAAAAAAGATGACCATAACCAATGACAGAATGCCCACTGCTAGCAAATCCCTAAGACATGCACAGAAAGCTCAGCTTCCATCTATTGAATTGTATGCTTTCAGACATATGCATTCAAACAACAGGGATTTGGCAAGTTGTATTCATTAAAGAGGCCATAGATTTGAGAAGGAGAATGGGAAATTCTGGGACAGGCTAGCAGGAGTAGAGGGAGGGGGAGTGGTAATAAAAATAAGAACAATTAGTTGGGCGGTGGTGTTGCACTGCTTTAATTCCAGTACTAGTGAGGGAAAGGCAGATGTGTTTCTGTGAGTTCGAGCCCAGTCTGGTCTACAGAGCAAGCTCCAGGACATCCAGGGCTGTTACACAGAGAAATCTTGTTTTGGGAAAACAATAAATAAATAAATAAATAAATAAACAGATAAATAAACAGATAAATAAAATTTTATAAAGATCAATTTGGTTATTGTTCTCAAAACTGCTTAATCCAATTATGGCAGCCATGTAAAATATACTTAAAGACATATAAGAGAGGGGAAGGGGGAAGAATTGAGCAGAAGGAGAAGTGAAGTGGCAACATGATAATCCTAAGAGCACTACCTAATGAAGGGTCTGCTAAACTCCATCTCCGGGTCTGCTTTCACAGGAAACCTAACCTGCAACAGGACACATTGTAATATGAAGTACAAAAAAATACGAATGTTTATGTCCATTCACTTCGAATGTGATTCCACCCTAGTATAGCCAGATTGTAGGATCAAAGAGATTCAGTTGAAGGCACCTGCTAGGCAAAAGAGCACATGACCCTTTGTGGGAACAAGTATCACTCCCCACCACTGGCTGATTAGCAGGAAAGATGGAAAAATTGGAATTTTTATGTCAAAATACCAAATCTTAAAAGAAAAGAAATTCAATGTTGTAAATAAAATTAGATTTAAAATATTTAGACACACCTATTTAATATTAGGATTAAAGATTCTGATTGCATTAGAAATCATGAGAGTTTAAAAAAAATAGATAAGACAAGACCAGGAATTCAACATTGCAACACAAACCTCTAGATCTTTTTTGTAGGATAACTAAATTTAGGCAGAGGAAAGATCGCTCCTTATTACTGATGAAAAAAGAAATACACTTGACAATAGCTGTGGGTAGACTTGCTACTTGGTCCCCAAGGCATTCAGAATTACAAAAGTAAAAATAGTCTTTATTTAAAATTTTCATAGTGATGACAGCTATTACAGTATGAACTCTTTTGACCTGACATGCTGATCTAGCTGATTGCTGCTGGAGGAGTTTCACCAATGATTTAAATGTTTGTTCAGCTAATAAAATCAGTCAAGATCACAAGACAGATGTATTTTAATCTGAATGGTGATAAGAAAACTATCATTTGTTCCCTTTGTAAGAATAAGCAGCCAGGAAAATTAAAAAGAAAAAAAAAACACCTTAAGGTATCATAGGCTAAAAATTATTGAGTCTTTCTGCTTTTCAATATTATATAGAGACTTCAGATATATTCATTCCCCCTATTCTATCAAGGTTAAAAATGACATTGCTCCTATCTATAGTTAGAACATTATAGCCCGCAAAAATTACACTATTTATCAAAGTCCTACATAAAAAGACTTACAAGTGCAAGGCAGGAAATTATGAACTGACACTCTGTTATAACTGGGAAATCATCACCAAGGAGAAAAAGATTAGCCTTTTCCCCTCCACCTATTCCACCACCCACACCTCTTTTATCCAAATCATCTGTCCAGAATTATTATCTAGGTCTAGCTTTGATGATTCATCATCAGAGCCATTAGTTAAGCATTCCTAAATTTCTTTGTGTGTGTGTGTGTGTGTGTGTGTGTGTGTGTGTGTGTGTCGCTTTGTGTGTCTCTACGTGTGTGCTTGTGTTCACATGTGAGTGAAAGCCAGAAGTTGACAAAAGATGTCTTTTTAAATCACTCCCACCTTAACTTTTGAGATAACTTTTTCACTTAACCCGGAGCTTACTAATTTGGCTAAACAGATGGTCAGTGTGCCCCAGTGATCCTCAAGTCTCTGCCCATTCAGTGCTGGGGATACAGATGTGTGCTTGCAAACCTATTTTCTATGGGAGCTGAAAATCTGAACTTAGGTCTTCATACTTGCATGGCAGGTACTTTAGTACCAGGTCCATCTCACCAATCTTTTGGATGTATATTTTTAACCAATGATGATGGAAGGATTGAAGGGGATAACGTCTCTAAAAGAAAGCAAGTTCCTACTGGAATATGGAAATCATTGTGGAAACAAGAGAAAACTTATATATCAACAACCAATTATGGTCAAAACAATGATATGAAATGAACAATCACAAAAATTGCAGTGAGTAATAGTAAGCATCGATTTGGTGCCTACATCTTAGTGTCAACAGAGTTTGAAATAATCTGGGCTGGGCTTTGGTTGAGTGGTCCTGTTGTTCTCTATCAGAGGGCTTCCTCCTGAAGGTATAAGATTGACTGAAGATCAGTAGCTCTAGTCTGGACTTGACTTGGATGATTTAACTTTACTCCACAAGTCTCTCATCTTCTTTCTGGAATTAATATGCTACCAAGGAGATGTGAATTTCAAGGTATTGGCAGAATGTATGAGGGCAAACCTAATAAGGAATGTTCTTCTAATTTTGGTCATTTAACAATTTTATTAATGGCCAAAATTTATTACATGCCAGAACTCAAAAGCAAACATTAAAGAAACATACTCCACCTTTTCACTGGGAAGAATTTAAAAGTTAAAGTTAAGGAGGATGGGTCAGTGGGTAACAGTACTTGCTCTGCAATCAGGAGGACCTGAGTTTGAATCCCCAGTGCCAAGATTAAAACGTCATTCATGGCTGCATGAATTCTGTTAACTCCAGCATTGGAGAGTAGACACAAGCAAATTCCAAGAGCTGGCTAGCTAGCCAGCATAGCTGAAATGATGAGCCTCCAATTTACTGAGAGACCCTGTCTAAAGGCAATAAATTAGAAAACAATAGAAGAGACAGTTGTGGTGCACGCCTTTAATCCCAGCACTTGGGAGGCAGAGGCAGGTGGATTTCTGAGTTTGAGGCCAGCCTGGTCTACAAAGTGAGTTCCAGGACAGCCAGGGCTACACAGAGAAACCCTGTCTCAAAAAACAAACAAACAAACAAAAGAAAGCAATAGAAGAAGGCAATGAGTGTTCTGTTTTTGCATTCACATGTGTGAGCACTCACATACAGGGGTGAGGAGGACACTGCAAAGTCATATCGGAGAAAATATGGATACAGAATAAAATAAAAATATTAGAGTTAAAAATTAATTCTACACACAACAGGGAAGAAAGAAGAAAGATGGTGACTTTGTGATGACACTGCCACATATTGATTTTAATGTATCCTCCCCAGAAGCACCTAGCATCTGGCCCATACTGCATTCCCTAAAACCAGGTGACCAGGTGAGGAAGTGAATGTCCTTTTTCTAATTACCTGAATTACCACAATGGTATAGAGGAGCTCTATTTGAGATTCACCAAGAAAGGCTTCAACAGTTATTCCTGTATTATGTTTCACACAGTTGCAATTTTAAACTTTCTCATCAGGTTCTTCAGTCCATGCCATCTCCTCCAGACATCCCTTTCTACTCCAAAATCATCCTTCCAGGTATCATTTTGACCAAATGAAGTATATATGAAGCATAGTCTAACCCAGGTCTTCTAATTCTTTCAATTTCCATGACTCCATTTCTTTTTCTCTTTCTCTTTCCTTTTCTTTTTCTTTTTCTTTTTTTTAACAAACAAAAATTTCTAAAAATCTCAGTACAAAATATCAGCTGGTGTGTTGCCTGGTTGGTGGCTCAGTGTCTGAGAGATCTCAGGGGTCCAGGTCAGTTGAGACTGCTGGTCTTCCTATGGGGTCATCTTCCTTCTCAGCTTCTTCCAGCCTTTCCAACATTCAACTACAGGGTCTCCCAGACCCAAAAGTACATGAATGGTATGTACTCAATAATAAGTGGATATTAGTCTAAAAAGGACAGAATACCCAGGATACAATCCACAGAACTCAAGAAGGTTAACAAGCCAAAGGGCCCAAGTGAGGATGGTTCAATCCCATTTGGGAGGTAGAAGAAAGCAATCGTAGGACAGAGAGAGGGGGAGGGATCTGTGTAGGAGATGAGAGAGGGAGGGGAAAAGGGGAATATGATCAGGTATTGGGGTGGGGACAACAGGACCGAAGCCCTAAGGGCCAGCAAAAAGAATGGAAATATGCAACCTCAAGAGGTAGGAGGTGGGAGGACCCTCTAGAGTGTATCAGAGACATGAGATGTGAGAGATGCTCAGGACTCTAAGGGAGGGATCTTAGATGAAATGCCAACAGTGGGGATAGGGAACTTATAGAGTCCACCTCCAGTAGAAAGACAGGGCAACAAGTGAGGAGATGAGTTTGAAGTCCCACAGTCAAAAACTCTGACTCAGAATTGTTCCTTCTAAAAGAACTTCAGAGGTGATGGGATAGGGAGTTTCCAGGAGGAGGGGAAACTGAGTAAGGGAATAACACTTGAAATGTAAATAAATTAAAATAAAGAAAGAAAGAAAGAAAGAAAGAAAGAAAGAAAGAAATGAAAGAACTGCAGGAACAAAAATGGAAAAGAGACTGAAGGAAAAGAGGTCCAGTAACAGGCTCAAATTGCGATCCATCTCAAGATAGGCTCCAAGGCCTGACACTATTACTGATGCTATGGTGTGCTTACAGACAAGAGCCTAGCATGGCTGTCCTCTGAGAGGCCCAACAAGCAGCTGACTGAGACAGATGCAGATACTTACACCCAACCAATAGACTGAAGTCGGATCCATGACTTCTTTTCACTCCATTGGGGCCCAACAAAAGTTTTATAATCACTAAATCAAAGCATGTATCCCTGATTGACATAGCTAAGGGAGTGTTCTTCAACCATACCAATTGTCTCAACACATCAGGCAGAACCCTGTTGTGGTGTGCCAGGTTTTGCTGCCTCGTCTGCAATAATTTTCATACCAAGATCACTGGCTTTCCTTCAGTGTACTTCAGTCATAGGCTGGAAATTTTCAGTTTATTTTGAACATCTTTTTATGCCAGCTCATTTAAGATGAGTCACATGTCTAAGGTCAGTTTATTTAGGAATAGAATGGGAAATGGAGAATGTAGAACCAATGATTCACTACAGAACTGTTCTCAGGAGGACTCAAGAAAAAAGAGAAGTGGGAGATAAGAGAGAAGATATGCAAAGATGATGCTCCAGCTGCAGTCTAGCCATCCTCATCTCCCAAGGAACTCTGAAATGTAAATGGCAAGGGAGAGACAGGATTTTATACTTCTCCCTCAAAGCAGTCAGTAATTGGCTATGGGCAACCTCCAGTGTGGAAGTATAATCTCCCAGGCATTTTCATGGAAGGATCTCCCAAGTGGCCAAGGACAATTTAGGGAAGTGTCCAATGATGAGCCATAAGCAGATAGCTCTCACTATATATGACTGTAGCTCAGCAAATGGAAACATAGTGGTATATCTACAGGTTTCTAGAAAAGATTACCAAGAATTATCCTTTGGGAAGAAAAGCTTTTCTGTGCATGGAAAAGATAATGCCAAATTCTTAACTTCCATCTACAATAAGAAGCAATAACACACAGGTATTACCTAAGCTGCTTTATTTTAGCCGAAATTCCATGTGGCCCTTCAATATATTATCCTACTGGGAATTTTATGAACTTTCTCTCTGAAGAAAGCTAAAGCAAAGATGGTATTGAGGTCCACAATTTGTCCTGCAAAATCTCCCAGGTAGCTCAGTTTTTTTTTTCCTGTCATTTTCAGGCTGGTTTCAAAAATAGGATACCAGAAATATATTTTCAATTTGAAAAGTCATTTCATGAGGACATTTTGGTTTAAGATACACTCAGAGAGCTCTTGAAATTGACTTGGCAGAGTGAATTGGGACCCTCATCCATTCAAATTGGTCAAAGATGACTTGTTTCAGCTCTGTAATAACAAATTATTCTAAAACCCACTTCCCCCTGTTGATTATTTATCTTGCTTAGTTTTTCAATTTTATTTTTAATTAATTTTTTCAAGTCTGGCAGTTTCATAATGAATTTTACTCCTTCTCATCCCCCTATTCCCCTCTCTCAATGTCTACACCTCTCCCACTGAAGCACTTCTTTTTTTCTTTTATTATTAATCATTCCATGTGTTTACATCTCAAATGATATCCCACTTACCAGTTACCCCTCTGCCACCCCCATTCCACATCTGCCCTCCCCCTCCCTTTTTTGTGACTCGTGTGTGTGTGTGTGTGTGTGTGTGTGTGTATGTGTATGTGTATGTGTGTGTGTGTCCCACTACATTTAAATAAGGTTTCCTACATGGTCGTGGGTGGGAGATTATTTTCAGGAGCAATTTATCACTGAAGAAGGTGACCTCCTTTCCTCTCAGCCACCATTACTGTCAATATTCCCTCAGGGAGAGGTGATACCTCATAAACCCATCCTCCTTCCATGATACAATGTTGACAGGCTCAATCTTGGGCAGGTAATTAACTACAGCCTCCATGAGTGTATGAGCACCATTACTATGTCATGTCCAGAAGACACTCTTTTGTAACAGCACCCCCTACTCCCACCCCCAGTCTCTGTAGCTTAGAGTCTTCTTCCCATTCTTCTCTAAAGGTCTGTGAGCCTTAGATGGGAGTATGATATAGATGTCAGTGATGATGAGCACTCTACTGAAGCTTTGTACTTTGACTAGTTGTGAGTCTATGTAGGATACCATAAGGGTATCTCTGATGAGGGCTGAGAGCTACACTGATCTCTAGGTATCAAGATAAACATTTAGAAGGTAGTGTGATGTTATGCCCATTTAGTAAAACAGTCATAGTAAGTTCTCCCTAGGGTCTATGACCTCATCACCAATAAGATTTTGGCCAAAGTTACAGTAGCAGGCTTCTCCTCAGGTGGAGCAAGCCTTAAGCACAATAAGAACCCAACTGATTACTCCCAAACCATTCACATCACTATTTCACCAATAAGTACATCTTGCCCACCTAGTTGCTATAATAGCTCATGGAATTCACAGATGGCTAAGTCTGTCAATGACCTTTCTCCTCCAGCAGCCAGAATAACACCTTGCTTCACTAGCAAGTGAAAACTAGCCAGTAAGGAGAAAGCTTCCAGGTCAATTTTTGGCTTGATTTCTTCACGTCCTTTAGCTTAAGTACATGTGTTATTTTCAGAAATAGGGCCTTGTTATCAAGTTCTAGTGTTATTTAACTATTTAAAAATCTATTAATTCCATTCAACTCCAGGAAAGGGTTCTGCTTTTATTCAAGTTCACCTATCAGTTTTCTGAAACATGAGAGTATGAATTGCATATGTCTATATTCATGCATGTATATATAAATACATGAACAGTGTTAGCTAATGTTTTTATTTTACCTCAGGAATCTTACTCAATATGACAAGTGTTTATTTAATATAAATGAATCAGACATTTGGATAAATGCTAAAATTTCAAAGAAGAATGAGACATAAATCTAACCCTAAAGTTATTCACAGAACCCCAAGAGAGATAAATCTAGATTCAAATACAATATAAGAAAGCTATGGCCTATGAAAAACAGAACAATTTTGTGTAGGCTGGTTTAAGAAAATGTGATTAAAGTGTAGCTTAAAGAAGGAATTCACTTTCTGGTAAGCCTGAAGAAGTTAAATATTCCAATTTATAGAATAATTAGTGAATTTGTTTTTCAAATTTCTAGACAGCTGAGTTATAAAGCTTCAATATTAAATCCCAATCTTAAAATAATAGGGATCGGCATCATGACATGTAAATCCAAATCACAGAAAACAAAGAGAGCACTTGATATATTATAAATAGTAACCAAAGAAGAAAATTACATAGTTCCTTGTGAAAACATTTATACATTCATTTCAACAAACATTTGCTGAACACTTAGTAGTAACCACGCATGGCAATGGCATTTGAAATACAAAAAAAAAATTGTTGTGTGCACAGAATCTGAATTTTAGAACCTCAGGATATAACCTTAGGCATTGAAAATGGTCGTGTTTCAAAAGGGAATTTATATCTATAACATTGTTCATATTCTCCTTCATCAAAAACTATTCCTATAACTAAAATTAAAATGAAATAGTTCTAACCATATACAGGTAACCCAAAGATGGCAGGAATGAACACTAGTGAATATAGGAGCACTCCCATCTCAAGGGAGTCTGTCTCCTGAGCAGTTCCAGACTATGGAAGATGGATTAGGCATTGCTGACAACCATGAAATTGATGTAGCTAGAAAATGAATCAAGCATAAGAGTCACAGTCATAGTCATGGGATTTGGAGATAGAAAGAAATCTACTCATCAGAAACAGAAGGCTGTTTTTCAAACAGCCACCCAATTTAAATAGCTCTTCCTGTACTAATATCATGGGTCAGAATTAATGTGCTGGGGAAAAACTGGCATGCCAACCTACAAGCGTAAGGCAGTCAAGAGTAGGCCACCCATTTGAGCTGCAGTGATTTTAGGACTCCCATCCTTAACACTCTCCCCTTTCTCTATCTTGCTACAAATCTCAAAAGCAAAGTCTGAAATTCCAGACTTACAAAATCATTCAAGTTTAAACATTAAATTCATTTTGGGGACCAATTAAAATTAAAAATTGCTCTGGAAAAGAAGGCTGACTTACTCTCTGGTCAACATTACCACTCCTAGAGAATGAAATACACCCCACAAAGACCTGCACAGAGTCTATAACCATGACTACTTAAATCTGAAAATAACCCAAATGTCCTTTAAGTACTCCTTGGTTATTGGATGGTACCCCAGAAGAAAAGGTATGGGATGTCAATATAAACAACATTGGTGAGTTTCAACAGTGTGGATGAATAGCTAAAGTGGACAAATAATTTTACCATTCTGAGTGAAAGAAGCCACTCTCAAAGGTTGTATTCCATTTACATGACCTCCTGGGAAAAGTCAAAACCATAGGGATGGAGAACAAATTGGAGGGTACCTAGCATTCAGGATTGGAGAAGTTTACAAAGATGAACCATGAGGGGTATTTTTGAAGTGACAGAACTGTTATGGACCACGATTGTGATGTAGGTTATACTTATCTGTGTGAAAACTCATAAAACTGGGTACGAAAAAAGGTAACTTTGCAATGTCATTTTTTTTAATATTAGAAGACAATACATTCTAGTCTCATAAAAGAGCCGTATATTAAGCTACAATGTGGAGAGGTAATCAGATCCTGCACGGAGAGAAAAAAATCTAATTTATTTTTAAAAGTGAGAGGGAAGAAATATTGAAAAGGCATTTGAAGCACCTGGAGGTGGATTTGCAGAGGTGGTAACATGTGATGAAGGAAACGCATAGGTGAGAGGAGAGGAAAGTGCAAAGAAAACGAGGTCTGAGAAACCATGAAATCTTCTGACATCATAGATTGCTCAAGGACCAAATCAGAGTCAGAACCATAGCAACACTGATTCTAAAAGATGAGGAAGTGGGATGAAACCTTTTAAAGAAAATGGCATAGCTCTCAGTTTTTGTTCAAGACTCGAAGTCCAGGAAGGGAAAAAAAAGCTGAATCAAAAAGAGAGGTGAGTGAGCAAACTATGACACCGGGGCTTGGTTTCTTAGGCACCTAACATAGAGTACAGTGCACAGAAAAATTTGTGCACTTTCTGAGGAAGTATCAAGATCATCTGCCTGCCAGAAATGGTTGCATACACCTGTGATCCCAGCACTTGGAGGTTAGAGTCAAAGAAATCAGGAGTTCAAGTTCAACCTAACATGCATGAGATCCTATCTCACAAAAAACAAACAAACAAACAAAAAATCAAAACAAAACAAAAGCATTGCCAGCAAGATGTGCAAAAGCACTTGCTGCCAGCCTGATGACCTGAATTTAGTCCCTGGGATACAAATGATAGAGGAGAGAAGTGATTCTTACAAGTTGTTTTTAGACCTCTAGACACACATGAGTGTATCATGTGCATACTCCCACACACATACACACAGCCACACAACCAAATAAATAAATTTAAAAGAAAAAAACCACCTGCCTAAACAGACGTTATTTTGGCCTTGCTGAATGGACCTAGCAGCCTTCTATCAATTCTCAGTTCTTCAAAT
>JADRCD010126954.1:0-16873 GCA_019843815.1 Montemys delectorum | reverse complement strand
AAGCTGGAGTTATCACAGAGAAAGGAGCTTCAGGTGAGGAAATGCCTCCATGAGATCCAGCTGTAAGGCATTTTCTCAATTAGTGATCAAATGAGGAGGGCCCATTGTGGGTGGTAGTCTTGGGTTCTATAGGAAAGGAGGCTGAGCAAGCCAGGGGATGCAAGTCAGTAAGTAACATCCCTCCATGACCTCTGCATCAGCTCCTGCTTCCTGACCTGCTTGAGTTCCAGTCCTGACTAACTTTGGTCATGAACCACAGTGTGGAAATATAAGCTGAATAAACCCTTTCCTCCCCAAATTTGCTTCTTGGTCATGATGTTTGTGCAGGAATAGAAACCCTGACTAAAACAGTTTGTGTGTTTGTTTATATGCATGCTACATGTATATCAGTATTCAGGGAAGCCAGCAGAAGGGATTGAATTCTGTCAACCTGGAGTTAGAGGCTGTTATAAGCCACCTGCCATGCACACTAGGAACTGAACTTGCATCCTCTGAAAGGGCAGCAAGTCCTCTTAATCAGTGAATAACCTTTCTAGCCCAGTCTTGCTCCTCTGTTCCTCCTGTCCCAAACTCCCAAGTGCTGGGATTACTGACATGTGCCATCACACCTGCTTACTATGGTGCAGGTAAGCTCTCTACCAACTGAGAGCACTCTCACTGCTGCATTTTGTTTTTCTGTCTTCATTTGGATTTCTTCGCTATCCTTTTTATATTCAATTAAAAAATATCTCTTGGCTTTGTCTGTATCATTTTTGTTTTCGCAGTTGTTCTAGTTACTATTATGTGTGTATCTATAATTAGGTTTCCAAATTATTTTGTGTTAATTTATATCATTTCATAAAAATATAAACTATTGGCATAGAAGTATTTTCCATCCTTTATGTTGTCATATATACGGACATATAGTACGACCCCCAACTAAACCCTTCCTTTTATAAATTATATCGGTTATGGCATTTTATCTCATCAATGAGAAGGAAGAGAGGATAATTCAGATACAGAAGTCTGGCTTAAGAATCCCTGCAGATTAGTCCTTCTGGTATACCCAGCTAAAAGCGGAGGTTTGGGACATGGCTGATGATTCTAAGTTGATAGCATAGGTGGAGTCCAATTTTAGTTTTCTGTCTGTTTTAATTTTATCAGTGAAGTGAAGCAAGATTGACACTTATAAATGAGGAAAGGGAAGAGGATTTGAAGATTTGGATAGTAGTTTATGAAATAGACATTTTGAGAGTTGGAAGAGTTAGTAGGTGTGTTTTAATTTTTCTGAATATTTTAAATTTAGCAAGTAGTGTTCAGTCGTGGACTTTTTGTTTGTCTTTCTAAGTACTTCATAAATGTTCTTAATATAAAGACTCATTTCTTCCTTCAGTTTCAGATAGGGCAACATTGTGAGTAAACACAGGAAACATCATGGAAATGGAAAAAGAAAACCTCTTGAAAAGCAATGTTCGAGTGGTGTTTGCAGCTAGATACGGTGGGTTCTTACATGGAAGCCTTGGCTTATTTAATAATGAGAAAACAAAGTTTTTTTGAGCTGTTTACTAGGCTATTTAAAGAAGCTTATCTTGCAAGTGTGTCTTATTTAAGTCAGTGTCCTAAGGAGTGAGAACCTGACACACTAGTGAAAGCAGTCCTTGTATGACCTGCTCCCCGGTGAACACTGAGACCTTGTCTCGTTGGCTCTCAGCCTTCCCGCTTTCATCAGTGCTTCTGAGGCTTTTGATCTGGGGAAACATTCATACTCATATTGTTAGTCCTGCTTAGCTCCCTTTAATTACATACAGCATCCTTGCAGCTCTGAATTGGCTTGGTTCCTTCACTACACATTTATATATTGTGACTCTGTGTTAGTTTCTGAACTTTCTACCAATCCATAAAGAAAACCATGGAGCCCAACATGTGTAAGATTCTTTGGTCATGGTCTAACTCAGATGCTTAGAGCAAGGCGAAAGTGAGAAACTAGGAGAATAGTACCTGCAGCTACTACAGGTCACTGGAATGGAGGTTCAGAACCAGGGCGGGGCAGGGTTTGCTCCTAAGTAGCTATCATTGTATTGAGATGGACATTACTGAAAATGCAAGTATTCTCAATTACGTTTTGGCAGCTTTCTATTTTGTCCTGATGGAAAATTGAATACAGTGAAATTGCTTATGAAGTTATAATAGCTCATGGAACTAGGAAAAGTAGCACTTACAAATAATCACCTAGAACTGAACTGTGTTTATCTTGTCTTCAGTTGGATCTGTGTGCTAAATCATGTCACCACCACCCATGCTCCACCTCAGTCACACCAGAGACCAGCAGGTATGGAGATGGTTTTGCCATTCTTATTTCATTTTTCTCTAAGATCTGATTTTCTCTCCACAGTAGAGTCGGAGGTACGTGGTCACAGCAAGTGATAGTGCACACTATTTAGACAGAAAATTATTTGTCTCCATTAATGGATGTTAGGATGTCAGTCTGTATCTTAGCTACAGGGCATTAGCTCAAAAGGGATTTATTTCATAAGGAATTCATCAGGGAGATAATTTATTGAGGGAAATGTATAGAATTTGTGGCAGAAATGCAAGAAACTTCTTCCAAAAGTCTTAGAGGCCCTTCGGGGTTCTTCATTCTCACACAAAGCCATTTCTTGGTGCAGATAGTGTCATGATAAGTCAGGGCTCACTTTTATGTGAAAATAATTACCTTTGTTCATATGTCTTCGTGACAAGCTGAAATGCTTCTCTGATTGGCTGACCATTTGTTTTATACTCTGTCACATTTTGTTTTTGGGTCACGAAACCACTAATTTCATGTTGATGGTTCTGCACAAGTCTATAGTATAGAGTTGTTAGCAAAGAGCCACAGATCCTAGACCCCGTAATTCTGAAGAGAAATCCAGACCATTGGCACTTTAACCATATCCAAACTATTCACATATTGCTAAATAATTCATTGTATTTTATGTGTGGGTTGCCATGTATATTTACATAGATAATTTACTTTCCAATCTTTCATTCCTTGGAAAAAAAAGAAACTGTACATTCGATGATAAATACTATCCAGAGAAATGTCTGGAAGGTGGATGTTAACTCAATTTTAATTTCCATCTATTTATCATTTCCTCCTTTCTTTAATCCAAATGCATTCACAAAGTTGGGTACATGCCATTTTCTCCAGACAATTTTGTGATGGTCCAAGCTGAAATGTCTGTTTTCCAGAGAAAAACTACCACAGCAATCTCATGCATTTTCATTTAATTTATTCTTTTAATGTCAGGAAGAAAACCGACTGAGCAAGCATGGTGGTGATATTTCACTAGCTAAACTTGTTATTTTGGAAGCACTATTTTGATTTAAACAGAATGTGAGTGTTCTGACCTCTAAATCCCCAGCCCTGCGTGCTGTCTAACTGATCACATCACCTACTGGAAGTTTTCAGAGTCACCATTTAAATCCCTTGACGGGTGGTGAGAGAATGTTGTGCCCTGATCAGAAAGTGAAATATTGGGGCCTCCTGACATACAGACAATTTTTATTAATCATATTGATGTATATTCTATTACCTGTATAAAATGTATTTTCATTCAGAAATGATTAGTAAGATAGGTTAAAAGTAGGTACTTTTTAAATATGATGGTAGAGAAAATATCCTATAGAGGGCAGTTGTATCCCTGGAGTGCCAAAAGGTATGTAAAGTAAGGGATTTGTACAGGTGTGGAGGAAAAAAAGTTAGAAGAGAAAGAGAGAGGGATGGAGGGGTCAGGACACACACACACACACACACACACACACACACACACACACACAGAGAGAGAGAGAGAGAGAGAGAGAGAGAGAGAGAGAGAGAGAGAGAGGAGAGAGAGAGAGAGAGAGAGAGAGAGCTCAGTTTGGGACTATCAGTGAAAAGCAGTGAATGAAGTCTGTCTTCTCCACCTTCAGCTCTTAGGGCTATATAAAAATTCACAAAGGGTCAGAGAGAAGAAGGTAAGAAAGCTGATGTGTATCGACTTTTACGTGTCAGACAAACCACTGAGTGAGTTATCACATTTAATTTTATCAATAGCTCCATTATCCAGTGAAGAATTAAAGAATAATCCTTAGGCGGCCCTAGATGTATCTGCAGTGTATTTACTTTTGTAAAAGCCGTAGCGTAAGCACGGTTCTTACAAGTCGGTAAGTTCATCATGGACTCCTCGGAAGAAGCTTCCCGAGCTTCTCTCATTTCCCGTGTTTTTAGGATCCAGGAACTATTGCAAATTTTTTTTGCACCTTAAAAGCTTAAGCAATTTTTTTTTGAGTTGAAAATTTTCCCTGCTGTCTTGTAGGAGGATGAACATCTACATAATTGATTAAGCCATTTTTAAAATTTTACCTGGATAAGATAAACTTGCAATTTCAAAAACAGAATCCAAGTTTATATTGTTTGTGGAAATAGCATTCTAGACTGTCTTCAAGTGTTTCTTCCTCAGTTAACATCCTTCAGCCCTGACTCCAACCTTCTGGCTCTTCTGGGTGGGAGAACATACTTCTCTCCCAGATGTTCATATCTCTGAAAGCAGCTAATGTCCTATGCAGATAGGTAGAAGTTAGATATAGGCTGTGCCTTTTTCTCAGAGCCCTCAATTATGACTAGCACGACCTACAGTGTTTTGAATCTACTTTTATGAGACGTCTGTTTTAAACATGACTTTGAATGGAGGTAGTGATGTTCATTATTTAAATCTCAAATAAATGGTTGGCTATTTAGTGGACAGACTGTGTTTTGACCAACTTCTCTTCTGCTTCTGATGTTCAATCTTTGTTTGTTTAAATCATTTATTCGCCTTTGTGTTAATGGAAAATGACAGACCTTAGATTATACTTCTGACTCATTTTTCAAGTGAGTAAACAATTTAGGCAATTGTCTATGAATTCTGGATGCTAGCCCCTTGACTGAAGTGTAGCTGGTAGAGATTTTCTCTGTTGTTCTGTGGGCTGTGTGTCTGATGGCTCTGCTGATGGCTTCCTTTGGTGTTCAGGATCCTTATTTTCCTGTAGTCCCATCTGTTGATACTTGGTGGTATTGGTATTCTGTTGAGAAAGTTCCTTCCTGCCCCAGTGTCTTCAAGAACATTTCCCATGTTCTCCTCTAAAAGTTTTTGTTTTTCTCCTTTTTTCAAGTTTTAAACTAAGGTCTTGGACCAATTTTGAACTGAATTTTTTTGTATAGATTGAGAGATAATGAATCTAATTCTATCCTTTTGCAGATGGATATCCAGTTTTGCCATCACCATTTACTGAATAGTCTCTTTTTTTTCAATGTATGTTTCTCTTTTGTCAAAAATTAAGTAGGCATAGCCTGTAGATTAATTTCCAAGACCTAAATTGTATTCTGCTGGCCTCTCTGTTTTTATGACAGTACCTGGATCTCTTTATCATTTTGGCTTTGTAGTATTATTTGAGGTTATGTCTTGTAATACCTCCAGCACCATTCATACATCTTATGCATTGGCTATTCTTCATCTTTTATGGTTCCATATGAACTCTTGGATTGCTTTTTCTAAATATGTGCAACAGGAACTAAAACTAGAAATCAGCAAACAGGTAAATGAATTGAATAGACAATTAAAAAAAAAAGGAAGAAGAAAAATCCATCAATGGTCAATAACTATTTAAAAGGTTTCCAACACCTACATATCAGAGAGATAAAAAATAAAATTACTTTGAGATACCACTTTATGCCTGTAAGAATGGCTGTTATGAAGAACTATAACAGCAAATGTTGGAGAGGATATGAGGGAAGAGAAACCCTTTTTCATTGTTAGTGCAAATATAATTATTGTAGTCACTATGGAAATAATCTTGAAAGATCCTCAAAAAAAATAAAAATTCATACTACATTATTCAGCTCTCCAACACCTGGAATATAATACTCAGAGAACTCCTTACCTAACAATAGAGATATTTGCACCCTATATTTATTCCTGCTCTGTTCACTATAGCTACAAAATGGACCCAACTTAGTTGTCCAACAACAGATGAATGAATAGTGGAAATCTCATACACCTATAAATTAGAATACTATTTTGTTCTAGAGAAAAATCAAATAAGATTTGGAATAAAAATGGGTGGAATTAGAATGTGTAATATTAAATGACATCACCCACTCTCAAACTAAGCAGACAAACAAAAAACAAAACAGCGATAACAAACAAACAAAACCCACATGTTCTCTTTCATATGCAGGGTATAATATATATCACACACACACATACATATATATATATATGTATATATATATGCAGACTATGTATATGTGTCAGTTCTATTAGTGTAATAAGACATCATGATCAAGGCAACTCTTATAAGAGAAGGCATTTAATTCAATTTCAAAGGTTTAGTCCATTTTCATAAGGGCATGAGCACACATGTTACTGAAGCGGTACCTGGGAGCTACACCTGATCCACAGGCAAAGAAAGAAAGAGAATGGTCCTCAGCCTTGAGTGGGTTTTTGAAATCTCAACCCCCACCCTCCACGTAGCATACTTTCTACAGCAAGGCCACACTTAATCCAGCAAGGTGGCACCTTCTAATCCTTCTCAAAATAGTGTCATGCCCTGATAACTAAGCATTCAAATATACGAGACTATGGGAAGCCATTCTTATTAAAACTACCATAATGTATGTAAGTAAATGTACATGTGGGTGTTGTATAACTCAAAAAACCCGAGGACAAGGAAAGGTAATGTTAGATGACAAGGAAGGACAGGATGTAGGTGGAGGGCGGGTGAGTTCTGAAAGGGTTTTTCTAGTTTTAACTCTATTATGGAGCTGTCTGTTAGTCTTTCTTTCTTTCTTTCTTTCTTTCTTTCTTTCTTTCTTTCTTTCTTTCTTTCTTTCCTTCCTTCCTTCCTTCCTTCCTTCCTTCCTTCCTTCCTTCTTCCTTCCTTCCTTCCTTCCTTTCTTTCTTTCTTTCTTTCTTTCTTTCTTTCTTTCTTTCTTTCTTTCTTTCTTTCTTTCTGGAGAATGATTACATAAAATGGTAATTGATAGTAAATGTAAAATCAAAGACAAAGTTCTAAGGTTTTTTTTTAAGGTGATTCTAAAGGCATCGAAGCTCAATAAGATGTATCACTTTGGGTTTGGGAAGTACTTGTTTGAATAGCTACATTAATCACAATAAAGTGATTAAAAACAATGATTAATTATTTAGCTAAAATTATTTTCATGTGTGATTCACAAATACAGAAATATTCCTAACAAAAAATATTCCTTCAAACCTTATCCTGTTTTTAAAAATATGTACTATGGCTGTATTTACAGGGCTAGAAAATTTGAACAGCTAGGTTTGTTTGTCCAGAATGTTCCATGTTGTGACTTTGAATCAAACACAATCTTCAAAAAATTTATTAAGAGCTTCGCCTGTTCTTAATGCTGGGGACAGTATGAAGCTGAAAGGCTTTCCAGCTCTAATGACTTTGCCAGGTTTGAAAAACCAATTTAATAGTGCCCGAGACCCCTTTATGAATGTGAAGTTCCCCACTGCTTTTGAGGGGCAGCCTATTGCCCTAGAATCTTTGAACAATCACCAAAGAAGATATTGCACCAGGAGGGTGGAAACGGTGCATATTAACTGCAGCAACTGCACACAATCCACGATGAATGGCTGGCCCTCTTTTCCCCTCCGTCCCTTGTGATTAGAAATAAATTTGTTAGGTATGTCCAGGAAACTAATTACATCATCATGAGGAATATCCAGTGGGGAAATCTTTTCTTTTCAGATCAAAAGGATGGCTAGCAGCTACTGTGCTCAATCTAGTCATCTGGAGGAGAGAGTGCCAGGGAAGAAGGTATAGCAGCTTGACTCCCTGGGAGCATCTGCTCACAGAGAAGGATGGGAAATTAACCATGTACTGGGGAGGCAGCTGCAAAGCACACAGTAAACAGGAATCAGGGGAAAGCTCACCCAGAGGAGACACAATGAGAAGGGAGCTGATGGAAGCTGGAGACTCAGTGTAGGGAGAGGATCTTGTTTTTTTGTTTTTTTGTTTTTTTTTAAAAACACCATCAAAAAGTAGGAGTCCTGGTTTATTACCAGTTCTGATGTTTTTCCTCCCACAGTCTTTCCCCTCACATACAAATAGAGACAGGAACAGTTGCTAGGTTGTTATGAAGACTAAAGATGCTAACTATAAGGCACTGTACATATCATAGTATTTATAGACTAATACCAATCACTATTATTTGGGTTTGATATTTTTGATATTTTTAGTTTGGAGGAACTGATCCAGAGTTTTGGCCGTATTAGAGAAACACACTGTTATTGAGTTATATTCCCATTCTTACAAATTTCATTATTAATGCTTCACCTAGCATCTACAGCACTTTAAAACTTAGAAGTGTCATATAGGATGCAATTAACAGGCATACTATTTTTTTGAAGAGTCTTCCATGGAAGTGATACCACGTATGATGCTTTTAATCCAATTTTGAGTGCCGCAAACTATCAGTACTCAATCAATTGATCCCAGTGACAAGAAAAGAGACATTAATAATCAGGAGTAGATGGGAACACAGTCCACGTTTAATTTTTTAAATAAAAATTAACATATCCTTAGATAAAAATTACATATATTATATGCCTATACCACAGATAGGAAATATGCCCCAAGTCACATAGGTTCCAGTGATTGAGTGAATCTAGAGTCATTCCTGGATTTCAATACACAGTTTGTAGAGGAAGAAATACAGGTCAGAGGAAGCACCAGCTTAGTTGAATAGTGTGATAGATTGCTGGTTGCAAGCCTACCCCACCCTAGATGGAGTGAGTCACCAGTAAGATGTTCCCAGTGTTCACTTAGTGAGCTGGAGCTACTTTGCCAGTCCTTACCAGCAGGGGATGCACAGAAATGATGTCAGTCAACCAGAGACAGAGAGGTTAAGAGGCAGACACTCCCTCCCCACCTCTGCTGACTGCCTAGCGTATAGACAGCATCAGAATCCACGCGTTGAAGGTGGCACAGCCTCTTGTGTCTCTGCAGACAGTATGAAGCTCATGCTTCACTCTCTCCACCCTCCTCTTTCTTTTCTGATCACCAATCTAACTGAGCAAGCCATAGATTTCTTTTGTGCTGAGCCAGCTTTATCTTAACAATGAGAGGCAGAGACTTGGTTCATATTGTCCATTTCTACAAAAGGGGGTAAGTCTTTTCCTCTTTGGATCCACATTCAAAGCATTAGCACTGGCCTATGTGTGCCACCATACTTTTAAACACCTTTGGAAACAAAACACTGAAAAAAAAAATCAAGATGTGGAACAGATGCTGAGTGAAAACCAGGGGTGACACAGTCAGGTTTGGAATTATTATGTTAATGATTGAAACTGCTTTTCCCCTCTACATAAACCAGTTTTGGGGGACGTTTGATAAATATGGTATCTATTTCCACTTGTTTAGAATGGTTGTTTTGCTATAGATTGATTTTTTTATCTTAAGTAGTGACCAACACTGCAGAGTGTGGGTGCAGCCTAACTGCTAAGCTCACAGGCTTACAGGCTCTGGATCCCAATTATCAAGGGATCTGTCTTTGTTTTGTTTTTTTTTTCTTTTACTTATTCACTTTAAATCCTGCTCACTGTTCCTCTCCCAGCCACCTCCTACCACAATCCTATCCCCATCCCCTCTTCTCCTCTGAGCGGGTGGGGCCCCTGGGTTATCCCTCCACCATGCACTTTAAGTCTCTGCTGGGCCAGGAGCATCCTCTCCCATTGAGGCCTAGAAGAACAGATCCCACAGACAAGCAACAGCTTTTGCGATAGAAGTGCGATATGTTGATGATAGCATTTCTTGGCTTTGTGATCATGGGGACATAATACCACCACTGAGGTCTCAGGTCTTGGTTTATTTGTTTGTAAAGGGAGACAGTAGAGGTTCATGATCTCTGGTACTGTTTGGAGGATTCCATGAGATCAATTTTGTAAACACAACAATTATACAAATATATTCAATACATGCTTCCAAAATGGTAGAATATAAAAGGGAAAGTGGGGAAGAACCTCAAGTAAATAGGCACAGGGGAAAATTTCCTGAAAAGAACGCCAATAGCTTCTGCTCTAAGATCAAGAATTGACAAATGGGACCTCTTAAAGTTGCAAAGCTTCTGTAAGGCAAAAGACACTGTGAATAGGACAAAATGGCAACAACAAATTGGGAAAAGATCTTTACCAACCCTATATCTGATAGAGGGCTAATATCCAATGTATACAAAGAACTCAAGAAGTTAGACTCCAGAGAACCAAATAACCCTGTTAAAAATGAGGTACAGAGCTAAACAGAATTCTTAACTGATGAACACCAAATGGCTGAGAAGCACCTAAAGAAATGTTCAACATCCTTAGTCATCAGGGAAATGCAAATCAAAACAACTCTGAGATTCTACCTCACACCAGTCAGATTGGTTAGGATAAAAGACTCAAGTGACACCACATGCTGGAGAAGTTGTGAAGAAAGAGGAACAGTACTTCATGGCTGGTGGGATTGCAAACGGGACAACCACTCTGGAAATCAGTGTGGCTGTTCCTCAGGAAATTGGACATAGTTCTACCAGAGGTCTCAGCTATACCACTCCTGGACATATACCCAGAAGATGCTCCAACATGTAATAAGGACACATGCTCCACCATGTTCATAGCTGCCTTATTTATAATAGCCAGAAACTGGAAACAACCCAGATGTCCCTCAACAGAGGAATGGATACAGAAACTGTGGTACATCTACACAATGGAGTACTACTCAGCTTAATAATGAATTTATGAAATTTTTATGGAAATGGATGGATCTGGAGAATATCATCCTGAGTGAGGTAACCCAATCACAAAAGAACACACATGGTATGTACTCTCTGATAAGTAGTTATTAGCCCAGATGTTTGGAATACAGGAAGAACAACCCATAAACCACAAGAAACTCAAGAAGAAAGACAAAAAGTGGACATTTCATTCCCTCTGAAAAGGGGGAACTAAATACCCACAGAAGGAGTGGCAGAGATTAACTATGGAGCAGAGACTGAAGGAAAGACAAGCCAGCCTAAATATAGCTATCTCCTGAGAGACTCTGACAATACCTGACTAATACAGATGTAAAGGCTCACAGCCTTTCATTGAACTGAGTACACGGTCCCCAATGAAGGAGTTAGAGAAAGGACCTATGGAGCTTAAGGGTTTGCAGCCTCTTAGGATGAACAACAATATGAACTAACTAGTACGGTACCTCAGAGCTCCCAGGGACTCAACCACCAACCAAGGACTATATATGGTGGGACTGATTGTTCTGGCAGCATGTGTATAGAAGAGGATTGCAAATTCGATCATCAATAGGAGGAGAGAACCTCAGCCCTGTGAAGGTTCTGTGCCCTAGTGTAGGGGAATGGCAGGACCAATAAGTGGGAGAGAGTAGGGTGGCAGGCATGGGGAGGGGGGAGGCAACAGGGGTTTGTTCTTGTTGTTTTTGTTTGTTTGTTTGTTTTTTGGAGGGGAAACTGGGAAAGGAGAAATTTACATGTAAATAAAGAAAATACCTAATTAAAAATTAAAAAAAAATAAAAATAAAAGATTCAAGAGAAGCCATTTGATTACATAATACTTTGCAAATTATATAATTTTTATAAAATTATAAAATTATATATATTATAAATGTTGTACTTTGAATATTTTTCTTTGTCTTGTAATATTTTTTGTTGTCAGGATGTTAGAAAAATTAGGTATTTTCCATGGCAGAAATGAGAAGAGTAAAATGGCTGTTGTTGCTGTTAGCTCACTGGGAGGTGCAACAATTACTGGTAGACTTTCTGCTACATGTATCTATCTCCTTCACTTCCCACAGTAGCCACGGTAAGCCACGTGAAAAGCCTTCTGTAGCATGCAACCCTTGATTTCAAAGTCATTGATTTATTTTTCCATTCAGTCCTTGTCAAGGGTTGAGAGGTCATCATAGTTGGTTCAGAGCTAGTGTGGTTGTTTGAATGCTCTAGGGCAGACTAGCCATCCAACAATGCATCAAGATGGACAAGGACAAAAAGTTTTATAATCAGATGTGCCACATGACAGAAATATATAAAATATTATAAAATAGAGAAGAAAGTGAGCATGACTTTTATTATCGTGGAAATGCTTTTTTAGAATAATTGATTAAAATCTACATTTTGCTTCCATTACCCTTGAAGGTCAGGATGGAGAAATGATCTTTTTCTGATGCTAATAATGGTTATAACATGAAACAAAATCTCAATTTTCTTAATATCAAGATTTATTACCTAGGTAAAATATTGATTTCAGCTTTACCTGGGCTAGTATTTTTTATGTCTGCTTGCATGCTACGTCAGCAATGTCTGTTTTAATCTCACGTTAGCAGACATTAGTGAAGTTTGAGCTAATCTTTTTATATACATGTAGATAGTAAATATACTCAATTAGATGAAGCATACATTTAGTAGTTCATGTGAGCTGAGCCTCTCTTGGTCCCAAAATGAGCTATTGGAATCCCTTCAGAGTATTATATGACTGGGTTATGTGTGTGTTCTAGAGCCTACCATTGTTGTCAGAAAGAGGACTAGGTTCTCTAATGCATGGAAAATTCAAGGTATAGCTAGACAGATGCATGACCAGAAAGGGTTAGCAAAGGAGCAGGAAAGATTCATCTTCCCTGCTTATGAGTCTACTTGCTGACTATAGCATATGACTAATGGTGCTGGTACCATAGATGTTTTTGGAGAATTACTCTCTAGCAATACATTTTTATGTCTTATTTTAATAACTTTTTTATTATATAAGTAATGCACATTCATTGCGGGGAACATAAAACCATAAATGAACAAAAAACATAACAAAAGCTTTCCATATCCTCTCACCCATGGCATATAGACTTTTTCAATGTGTATATATTATTCATGTTTTATGACTTTTGTTATTATGAGTGTCAAGGAAAGACTGAGAACAAGAAATTGTTTTCCATTGCCATTTTGCCCCTAGGATGTCTGATGTTCCAGGATACATTCAGTATACACTTTGTCAGACATGACATTGGATAAAGTTAGAGATGCTATTTATGTAATGTTCTCTCTTTACTAAGTTCCCTCAAGTATTGTGGTAGACTGGACACAAAGATGGGCTTTGGAAGCAGAAGGCAGGAGTTAAACTGTGTTTTCTTAATTTTGTGGTTCTGTCACCTTTATACATTATGTAGCAAAATTATTTGAGATAGCCAATGTCTTATCTCTTTAAATTTTCAATTTCATGTGGTTCAGTGTCTTAGTTAGGGTTCTTCTAGAGTCACAGAACTTAGTCTCTATGTAGTAAAGGGATTTATTGATGACTTACAGTTTGTAGTCCAACTCCCAACAATCAACTCCCAACAACAGTCGCGGCAGCAGCTGTGAATGGAAGTCCAAGGATCCAGCAATTGCTCAGTCCCACAAGGCAAGCAGGCGAAGCAGAGAGAGCCTTCCTTCTTCCAATGTCCTTATATACGTCTCCAGCAAAAAGTGTGGCCCAGGTTAAAGGTGTGTACCACCACACCTTTAACCCCGGATGACCTTGAACTCAGAGCTTTCTATGTTAATCCTATGGGATTCGTAGCCACTATTCCTCAAGGTCTCCATGCCAAGATTCAGGTCAGAAACTTGTATCTCTCAGCCTCCAGATTAGGGCCACAGGTGAGCCTTCTAATTCTGGATTGTAATTCATTTCAGATGTAGTCAAGTTGACAACCAGGAATAGCCACTACAATCCACCCCTTGTCAACTTGACACAAATAATATCCCATGTCCACATGAAGCAATAACAAAATCATGAGTACGCCTAACATGATATAACTATTCCTCGTACAATCGCAAACGCATTTATAAACTTACAATGTCCCTTGGGAACATTCTTTAGTGTCTCAACTTAAATACCAATTGATGTTAAAGAAATTGGAAGAAAAGTGTATTCTTAACAAAATAAGACAGAAGCATTCATATTACTTATAATCCTCGTTTCTGCAACTGATTACGTGGCCTTAGCTGGTATTTATAACTACCTTCCTCTACTACCCATTCTGTATTTCCTTCCCCCTCAGCAAGCACCTCAGCAGGTCTTGGCTCTTTTCCTGGAGGATTGACCCATACCTTCATTCCTGATGGGTCTGCATCTTTTGTCATCCTGCTTGGATTAGGCTGTTGTAATTTCCCATTGACCTTAATCACAGGACATGGAAGTACTAAGAGACGCCCTAAGGGATCTCCTGCACTCCAGACATAATCTTGCTTACCTCCATTGTGAAGAGGCAATCCGATTTCTCCATGGTAATCTGGATCTATCACTCCTCCTAATACTGTTATTCCCTTCTTAGCCTGTTGGTTTAAGGGCATTAGAAGCCCAAAATGACCAGGGGGAAGTCTGAGCTTCCAGTTCAATGGAATGTTTGTTGTGGCTCCTGGTAGGAGAACTCCACCCTCTGGAACCAAAACTTCTAGGCCAGCAGAACCTAGAGTTGTGGGGACAGGAAGCAAAAATTTTCCTAGAGGGTCACTAGGAGTGATAGTGAGTGGAACTATTCCCTTTTCCACCCCTTGATTCCTGGACCCATGGATCCTGGCTATGGGGGAAACTGTGCCATATATTGGATGCTGATTCAAAGCATATACTGCCTTCTGAAGAACTCTGCCCCAGCCGTCCATGCTGTTGCCACCTAATTGGCGCTGAAGCTGCGTCTTCAAAAGGCCATTCCATCTTTCTATCAGGCCAGCCACTTCAGGATGATGGGGAACATGGTAAGACCAGTGGATTCCATGATCATGGGCCCACTGTCGCACTTCTCTGGCTGTGAAGTGAGTTCCTTGGTCAGAGGCAATACTGTGTGGAATACCATGATGATAGATAAGGCATTCAGTGAGTCCACGGGTGGTGGTTTTGGCAGAAGCATTTCGTGCAGGAAAGGCAAATCCATAACCAGAATAAGTGTCTACTCCAGTAAGAACAAAACGTTGTCCTTTCCATGGAGGAAGTGGTCCAATGTAGTCAACCTGCCACCAGGTTGCTGGCTGGTCACCTCGAGGAATGGTGCCATATCTGGGGCTCAGTGTTGGTTTCTGTTGTTGGCATATCTCGCATTCAGCAGCAGCTGTAGCCAGGTCAGCCTTGGTGAGTGGAAGTCCATGTTGTTGAGCCCAAGCATAACCTCCATCTCGGCCACCATGACCACTTTGTTCATGTGCCCATTGAGCAATGACAGGGATGGCTGGGGAAAGAGGCTGGCTGTCCACCGAACGGGTCATCTTATCCACTTGATTATTGAACTCCTCCTCAGAAGAAGTCACCTTTTGGTGAGCATTTACATGGGACACAAATATCTTCACATCCTCTGCCCATTTGGAGAGATCTATCCACATACTTCTTCCCCAGATGTCTTTCTCACCAATTTTCCAATCGTGATCTTTCCAGGTCCTTGACCATCCAGCCAATCCATTGGCTACAGCCCATGAGTCAGTGAACAATCGTACTTCTGGCCATTTCTTCTTCCAAACAAACTGTAATACCATGTGTACTGCCCGAAGTTCTGCCCACTGTGAAGATTTTCCTTCACCTGTATCTTTCAGGGTTGTCCTGGAAAGGGGTTGTAATGCTGCAGCTGTCCACTTCTGGGTGGTGCCTGCATAACGTGCAGAGCCATCAGTAAACCAGGTCCTAGTCTTTTCTTCTTCAGTCAGACGATCATAGGGAACACCCCATGAAGCTATAGGTGCATGCTTGGCAGCAGATGGCATTGTAACAGGAGTGGAAACCATAGGCATTTGAGCAACTTCTTCATGTAACTTGCTTGTGCCCTCAGGACCTGCTCTGGCCCGATCACGTATATACCACTTCCATTTGATGATTGACTGCTGCTGTGCACGTCCTACTTTATGACTTGAAGGGTCTGATAGCACCCAGCTCATGATGGGTAGTTCAGGTCGCATAGTGACTTGGTGTCCTATTGTCAAACGTTCAGTTTCCACTAAGGCCCAATAGCAGGCCAAGAGCTGTTTTTCAAAGGGAGAATAGTTGTCCGCAGATGAAGGTAGAGCTTTGCTCCAAAATCCTAAGGGTCTCTTCTGTGATTCACCTACAGGGGCCTGCCAGAGGCTCCAAACAGCATCTCTATCTGCCACAGACACCTCAAGTACCATCTGGTCTGCTGGATCATATGGTCCAAGTGGTAGAGCAGCCTGCACAGCAGCCTGGACCTGTTGAAGAGCCTTCTCCTGTTCCAGGCCCCACACAAAGCTAGCAGCTTTCCGAGTCACTTGGTAAATGGGCCTGAGTAGCACACCCAAGTGAGGAATGTGCTGTCTCCAGAATCCAAATAGACCCACTAAACGTTGTGCTTCTCTCTTGGTGGTGGGAGGGGCCAGGTGCAATAACTTATCTTTCACCTTAGAAGGAATATCTCTGCATGCCCCACACCACTGGACTCCTAAAAATTTCACTGAGGTAGATGGTCCTTGAACTTTGGTTGGATTTATTTCCCATCCTCTGGTACGCATATGTGTTACCAATGAGTCCAAGGTGGTTGCTACTTCCTGCTCACTTGGTCCAATCAGCATAATGTCATCAATATAGTGCACCAAGGTGATATTTTGTGGAAGAGACAAACGATCAAGATCTCTTCTAACTAAGTTATGACACAGGGCAGGAGAGTTAATATATCCTTGAGGCAAAACTGTAAAGGTATACTGCTGGCCTTGCCAACTGAAAGCAAATTGCTTCTGATGGTCCTTATGGACAGGTACTGAGAAGAAGGCATTTGCCAGATCAATGGCTGCATACCAGGTACCAGGAGATGTGTTAATTAGTTCAAGTAAAGAAACTACATCTGGTACAGCAGCTGCAAT
>JADRCD010126951.1:2358-22266 GCA_019843815.1 Montemys delectorum | reverse complement strand
TGCTGTTGTTTCTTAGTTGGGTCTGTTGCCTTGCTATTTAAACAATTTTTAATCGCAGTAAAACATGAATGTAATATTTGTTATTTGAGCCCTTTCCAGACTGTTTCTATTGTTCCCATGTGTAGTGGCTATTCCTGGTTGTCAACTTGACTACGTCTGAAATGAATTACAATCCAGAATTAGAAGGCTCACCTGTGGCCCTAATCTGGAGGCTCAGAGATACAAGTTTCTGACCTGAATCTTGGCATGGAGACCTTGAGGAATAGTGGCTACGAATCCCATAGGATTAACATAGAAAGCTCTATGAGTTCAAGGTCATCCAGGGTTAAAGGTGTGGTGGCACACACCTTTAACCTGGGCCACACTTTTTTGCTGGAGACCTATATAAGGACATTGGAAGAAGGAAGGCTCTCTCTGCTTCGCCTGCTTGCCTTGTGGGACTGAGCAATTGCTGGATCCTTGGACTTCCATTCACAGCTGCTGCCGTGACTGTTGTTAGGAGTTGATTGTTGGGAGTTGGACTACAAACTGTAAGTCATCAATAAATCCCTTTACTACATAGAGACTACCATAAGTTCTGTGACTCTAGAGAACCCTGACTAAGACACCATGTAAATTCTATACCCATTAAATGATGGCCCTTCTCCCTGCCCTGTTAGCTACTGTCAATCTCTATTCTAGACCTGTGAATTTTCCAAGACTGAGAATCAGATATCATTTGGTTCTGCCTGAGAGTCTGTCTCCAGCTTATTTCACTCAGCATGATGTTCTCAAGGTCTATCCCCATTGTGGCATATGTCAACATTTCCTTTCTTTCAATGGCTGAATAGCATCATCCCATGGTAGGTGTGGTCCCAAGGTTTGTTTAGCCTATATCTGTTGGTGAACACTTGTGTGGCTTAGACTTTTCCCAGTTGTGAGCAGCACTTCTGTGAGCATGGTGTTGCAGACATCTGGCCCAGCCTGTGCTTTCAGTTCTTTGGGGGTACATGCCCAGGAGAGAAGGTTCCAAGTCACAGGTGTGTTCTTTGTTTACCATCACATTCCCATCAGCAATACATGAGGATTCGGCTCCCATGGGTCTTCACCGACTTAGGGTCTTCTCTGTCTTTAGGCAATTGTTTGGTTCTATCTTTGTGTCTAATAACCATCTAAGTCAATATGATGACCAATTGCATTTTGGTGGGAAATTGGGAATAGGGTAGAATTTCTTCTGAACTAGAATCAACCCCAGAGGCCACAGGCCAGCCCTGAGGAAGAGAGATGCTGGCAAGGGCAACCTCAGGGACAATGCTCAGAAAAAGCAAGGCCAGACTCCTCTAAGAAGAGCAGTGGCCCACAGACCACTATGCTGCTTTCATGCCACTCTGAAATATCTGCCTTGGGGTCTGACTTAACCTCCAGCCAGTTGTAACCTCAGGAGAGCCACCAAACCACCTCAGGTCTCAGTTTCCCAGTCACTGAGCCAGTCAGTAGAGCAGCTGTCCTGCTTCTGGTTCCTCCGTGCTATGGTGAACACCCAAGGAGAGAATGCTTCACAGCCTGGAGCTGCACATGTGAAGAAACTTAGAGCAAGACCTGAAAGACAACTGTGACTGTCCGTGATCTTGCTCGCTCCTCCTCCAAAACTGCTTCAGCTGCAATGGAGGGCTGCCGCTTGGGAGTCTCACAAAAGTGGTGTCATAAACTGACCCATATTGTTCCTTTGAGTCTCACACAGCAGAGTCAAGGCTAAATAGAGCAAATAGAAGGACCACAGGCTCTTCATTCCCCAGGAAGCATCTGGGGAGATGACTTCTCCAAGGCCAAGGGAACACCTGAAGTCAGTCCCAATCTGAACTATGGGGAAAACACATTTGAATACATACACTGAAAAGCTTTAATTAGCAATCCCACACTGCCCATCCTCAGGCCCCGGCCCATCTGTGAACATTTAGATCAATCTGAAGGGGTAATGTGAACTTTAAGAGCCTCAAGAAAAAATGTCCACTCTGCTGCCTTTTTTTTTTCTTTTTATTTATATTGCCTTTTTTAATGGAAGAGGTGGGAGGGAGTAAGTTTCTCCAGAGTCCTGAATACGTGTGGCTGTTCTGATGTACACAGAAGGAAAATCCATTCTAAAGAGGGGAAACTCTCTATCCCTTGGGAGTTTGTCTCCGTCCTTCCAATGGCTGCTTCCACCTGGGCAGCTGTATAGAGCTGACTCATCACTCAAGAATCCCATTCAGGGCATTGGGTTCCCTGGAGGAAAAGCCACAAGAGTGTGGGGTTGGGCCGGGTAGAGAAGATTTGGCAATATAAACCTAGAGTTTGGAAAGCAGGAGGAGGTTCATCCTGTGTAGGTGGTCACCTGCCCCAGACAGTGCAAAGTTAAGGGGCCTCCTCTACAGCCATGACTGATGCTAAACTAAATGCTTGGATTCAAGTAAACTGGGCTTCACTTAAAGCCAATCACCAAAGTCTACCGACGACATGTCCTGCATCCAAGCCTCTCAACAACTCCCCTGTGTGTCTCCTACCTCAGATGGAGGATGTTTATGCAGCACACCTGTAAAACCCAGAGAAGGGTCTTGCCTTTGAAGTCCTTGAGATGTGATTGATTGGCAGGTTATCCTTTAAGGCATTCACACCTGAGTGTTAGCACACTTCTGCCCTTTGTTGTACAAGCACTTTCTCTCCCAATCAATGGTGTTACAAGGGGATGCTCATCTTTCTTTATTTTTTTCTCTTTCTTTTTTTAAATTCACTTTACAGTGAATTAAATCTACTCCTCCCTGTCACCAGGGGAACTCTCATCTTATTAGAGGACTTTCAGGTGGCATCAGGCTAGGGGAGACCAAGATAGTCCAAGTTGCCATGAAACCCTTGCAAGCTTAGCCTACTAGAGGTCAGCTATCCTTCACCATCTAAGGAGGCCTGGGGAGCCCTGCCTTGATCCTCTCCCTTCTCTCATACCCACTCTCAAGGATGTGGTTGGTCTGTTTCTGGAATGAGTTAGAAGGGGCCACACGCATACCTTCTTGTGCTAAGCCAACATCACTATCAGAACAAATGACAGCCTTCAATGGACCTTTGAGGTCCTGGACTACCCATATTCAAATTTTCAGAAGTTTCATCAAAACTCAGTGCCCTAGAGTAGAGGCTACTGCCACCCATTTCTATTAGCTTTCAAGGGATGCTCAGTGGCTGTGGATCTATGGTCACCCCTGAACTCTCAGGTAGTACACGCTCCCAGCTGAGGAAGGCTTCTGAGAGAACATGAGAACTGAGGGTGTTTCTTGTTGATGCTTCACAGGGTCAACCACCGGGAGAAACATGGTGTGCAATCGCTCGGTGTTGACCTAAGAGGAAAGCGTAACTCACCTGCTAGGGTGGACAGTAGCAGGAAGTCCAAGTGGCACAGGCTGTTTGTGCCACTCGGGAAAGAGGAACTGACCTTTTTCTCATGGGGAAGTATATCTTCTCCTCTAGAAACCACAGGCCCACCAGCAAGGGAGCTGGAGTGAAGTTCCTGTGACTGGCCACTGGGTGTGGGCCTACCACTTGCAGCCCCACCCAGAGGGGCTTCCTCCCTGAGAGCCAGCCAGACCCCTGCTCTCCCTCAGGAAACCAGGCTCTCTAAAGCAGAGCTTAGCCTCACTTGCCTTCCCTTACCAAGGCTTTGCCTCTAAGCCCAAGCCAGGAAAGCAAGCTGTGTACACTGACACTTAAATTAGATCCTTGCAATTATCTCTCAATCTCGACTCGCCCCGTGCTTCTTTGTCACTTCTTTTTATAGCTAAAGTTGCTCGCCCTCGTTTTAAGTACATTGTGCATAAGGCATAGGCCAACTTCTGATATATTCCCACAAGCAAAATTAAATACCAGTAACATGTGTTTTAGTGAATTGGGTCCCTCAATTTGCATCTTATAATAAGGATGTTATCATACTGGTTTATGGCTCAGCTCTTTAGTTTTATCTCTCAGGGGCTAGATTCCCCCTCATGAGTTCAATATAAGTCTATGAACTAATGCAATTCCTACAACACTTTTCTTCTGTGTTCACATTAACACTTTTGTGAGTGAAAGGGTTTTATCCTGAAGTGCACACAGAATGATTGCCTCTGCTGAGGATGTGGCAGGCCTCGGGGTCCCCCACGCCCAACTGTGAGGGGAAGGAGTAGAGTAGTGTCTGGATTTCCACACAGTGCAGCCTCTCCCACCTCTTCACACTAAGACATAATCTCTCGTGTGTTCATTCCCTTACATTTAGATTAATTATAAAACATTGTCACCAGAATATTAAAGTAATGTTTAATACACAGAAGGGAATAAGGTATTCTGGAAAATGCATAATTTGCCTAGGATGATTTTGCCAGTTGCATGCAATATGATCTTTTGATTGCCAGCTATAGAAATATTGTGACTTAGCTTTCACTAGCTTTTTATTTTTGCAACCACCCTGTCATAGCGCTTTGAAAACTGTAAGCTTGGCCCACAGGAGAAAAAAAAAAAAAAAAAAAAAAAAAAACAGTGCCCATGCTAGAGTTCCCTCTGCTTGGTTCCAAATGAGGGTGACAGAGAGAGCATTTGGAGGGGCGCACCCTGCACATGGCCAGACCTACGTAATTGTGTAGTAGTGGAAGGACAGGTCTGATGCATGCATGTGCACACACGCACACTGTATCCTTTGAACAGGAGGAGGTGTCTATGCCTCCTAAAAGGAAATCTTGAGTCGGCTCCCTCGCTTCAGATGTTCCAAGCTCTACCACAGCCGTATGCCCAAGAGAGACAAAAGTCAACACAGTGCAGCCAGAGGAGGGCTCCAGCAAGCAGTGACAGAAATGGGACTGCTGTTCCCTGGGGAACAACAGCTCCCGGGGACTGGTTTCCTCAGCCACCTTTCTCTAGGTACTGGGCGCTGTCCTTGGCTGTGTTGGTTAACAACCAAGTGTCATCATCCGCAGAGGGCTCCTGCCCTTGGACATCTCACTGCCGGTCTCTGCAGGTGAGACTCCCACGCCAGCGATGGTTTTACAAGTAGTAAGAACTATAGAAGAAAGGCCTCCTGTCCCTTCCCACCAGCACTCACCAACCAGGGCTGGTGATCCTATCACGACACCAAGAATGGTAGCAGCACTCTGAGCTTTTCAAACCTCTGCTTATTTTGAAATGTTTTCTGTTGCTCCGTAGCACCTAGTGGCAGTGCAGTCAACACCTGTCATCTTGTTTCCATTTTCTCCAAGGCTTCCACTGCCTTTCCGACCTCTACCCTCTGCTCTTTAAAACATACACTGGATATGAAAAATTAGGCCCTCTCCCCTCACAGAGATTAGTCTGCTGACCTAATTGCCTCTCCATCTGCAGGTAGGAGGCCCCTTGGGTCAGAATTGAGTGTGGTTTCCAGTAGGAGATGGGATAGGTTTATAGACCACAGCTGGTCTATAGACACAAAGACTCCTTGGGGTCGAAGAGGGTAAGCTGACCTTTAGCCTGGCTTGCTTGTGGCAACCATTACCTCTTAGAAAGGAAGGGTGGGAGGCTTTCTGAGAGGAATACTCTAGAAACAAGAGGGTAAGGGTGACCCAAGACCAAGACCTCAAGTGTTACTGAGGTCATCTCAGCCACGGTAGGTGAGGTGTGTTCTTCTGTTCTGAAGTGGGATACACAGCGTGAATATGCATGTGTGGTAAATAAGACACCCACAGGAATGTTTTTGTGTGACTGTGGATATATACTTGCTCTCCATACAGAAACCATCCCTCTCACTCGGTGAGAAAAAGGGAAAGGCAACTGTAGGCAAACAGGCCCCTCATATCCATACATGTGCTTGCTAACTCAAGCTCCTCTGTCTTTGAGTAGCTATAATGTTGCCAAGATGTGGGTTAAGGCCTGCACTAACCTAGAAGAAGCGAGTCTGTAGGGAAGGGGGCTTTACTCTCTCACAAGACTTCACCTCCATGGCCCACTTCTCCAGTTCTCTGTCACTTATCCAGGTCCGTAGGGAGGGAGACTGACCTCTTCAGCTGATCTTTACTGTACTTCAGTGACAGGGGATACTGGAGCCATCTTTGTAATATTAACATGTATTTGGATCTCTGGGGACATTTCCACTCTTCTTACTGACCATCAGTGCATACTTACATCCTTGCTTGTAAGCCACCATCTGAAGGAGGAAGGCACCATTGAGCCGCAGGCATAATCAGTCTTCTGGAGGAAAATCTAGGGTGAAAGAGAGTTTGGCAGTGCCAAAAGCAAATTCTTTGTGTGCCTTAAGTATCCTGACTTATGACACTGGACAGTTGCAGGCCAGGCCTATGCCTAAGATAGACGGTAGTGGAAGGAGGGGGAAGGGAGATATGGAAGGATATCAGATACAATTTACAACCATAACTCAAAAATAAGAAGTCGCTAATTTTGAAACACCGCCTCCCAGAGAGCAAAGCCCCAGCCTGTTCTGGCTTTAAGCCGAGAATACTTTTCCGATGGGCTGTAAGTTTGTTTACTTGCAATCCTTGTGAAACTCATTTAATGACACATCAAATGTTAATACTGTCATGGAACATAGCTTGTATGGACAAGTAGGGCTAAGAGGAAGCAATGTAATAGGCTTTCACTGACCAGAGAATCTTTTGATTCTTGAATTTTCTTGACTCATTTTTAAATCTTCTCCTTCACAATTCTTGGAGTTTGATGACCTACAAAAATCTTTTGGCTTTTGTTCTTTTTCTGGTTGGGTTTGTCATTCTCCTTTCAGACGTGATGCTAAAGGATTAAATGCTTGATGAGAAATGATACCTTCTGTATGTAAAAGTAGTCCCTCTAGGAACTGGCTGGCCTGTCCGGGCCCCAGCGACCGTGTCTTTAAGCTCTTCTTCATACAAGCCTATGGTCAATCAGTAAGGTAGAGTTTTGAATGGTTTTAAAAGACAGTGTGGGATGGATCTAACAAGCACAGATAGGAAATTTACATGGACCATAGAAGGTGCTCTCTGCCAAAGATAACTAAATAATTTGATCCAGGTGCTGTAGCCAGAGCAATTGGTTAATGTCTTCAAGATCTGGTCTCCTATTGGTCACTTTCCTTACTCTGAGTCCCCTTCAGGCCACTTGACATCTTGCTATCCAATCCCTTAAACTTGCCCAGGGATAAAAGTTCTGAAAATCATTTACTGACCATATTTTTTAATGTATTGACTATAAGATAAAAATACAAGCTGTTCAGACCACTATTAAAAGACTTCTAAAATAAGATTCCAAGTCGGTTTCCAACATGTTCTATGTTTATTGGAATGTTCTAGCATTTTTGCAGATAAGCCTCTAATGGCCCCACTGGGAAAGTCATCACCTCCAAGGTGCCACAGTGTTTCCTCGAAGTGGATTATGCTGGTCATGCCTACTTAGCACCAAAACCCTAGACTGTTTTCAAAGACCGCTAACTTACCATCTTTGCAGACCCCCAGGAAATGACTCCTGTATCCCTCCAGTTTTCATGTCTTGTTTATGAATTAATAATATCAGACCCCTCCATCATCATGTGTTTTTATTCTTACAGTCTTATCCATCAATGGGACAGATCCTCACATTCTGAGGAGGGACATTGGTCTTGTACCTCCTGATTGTTCTTATAGTGACTGCGACATCACCCAGCATACTGCAGAGTGTTGCAAAAGCTTTATGTATGTGGATATTCTGAGAGGTCTTTTAATACTGGACATGGGAGAAATACAGACTTCTTTGTTGAGTTCCATTAAAATGAATTAGCAGCAGGTAATCTGTTACAGTTCAGCCTGGGGGGGTTAAAATATCTGGACTTCACCCCTGTATAGGTCACTTATCTCTGATTGCAGGACAAAGACTATGTCCCCATTACTACTCTCTTTCTAAATCCCGTGGTGCTGGTATTTATAAGCAAGACTGGGCTAGCTCCATTAGGAGACATCAAGATGTGCCCATCTTTGCCCTTTGAAAAGCAGTTTGTAAGTATGCATGCCAATGATGCTACATAAAGAATAGCATTCTCGTTCACCCCACAGAGCTACCCCCACCCCCGAACTGCTGTCTACATTGGCAAAGTGAATTATATATTAGCATTTTAAAAGGCCCACTGTTCTCACCACATCAGCTTAACTGAGACCAGTTATTTAGTGGGCTTCTAATTAATTTAATTCTCCACTGGTGGTGATTTCTGATGGGCAACGGCTGTGCCTTTTACCTCTTTGTGTCCCTTTACTCAGTCGGCTGTCTATAGCAGGGACGCAATAAATATTTGTTGATTGAACAAGTGAATGAGCCTTGCTGCAGATGGAGAAGGTTCATGGGTAAATTCTTAGGTAAGCCACACAAAACCCAAGTGGTCCTTCCTCTCGGTGAGGATGCAAAGAAAAGCACACCTCAAAGGAAGGAAGCAGAGAGGGAGGCCTTGCTCAACATTCAAGAGAACTGAGCCATTTTAATTCTGATTAGCACTGTTGTTGACTTTTTAAATATGATTCAGAAGTCTACAAATGTGGACAAAGCTCTTGAATGAGATCAATACTGAGAGCCAGCATGGAGAGGGAAATAAGAAGTTTAAGGGTGGGGGGCTCTTGGGTCTGGAGAGATAGGCACCCACATAAAGGAGTGAACATCAGCATAGATTTACATTCCCAGCACCAGGAAACTGGAGCCAGGAAAAGTCCTGGGCTCACTGGCCAATCAGCCCTGCCAGACTGAATCATCAAGCTCAGGCATCAATGGGAAAGTCTGTCTCAGAACAATAGGTACGGACGTCAACTTCTGGCCTCCACGTGCATTTGCACGCATGTCCATGCACACCTTCAACATGTGAACCACCAGAGAGAAAAAGGTAGGGTTAGCACCCTAGGTTGTCTGGTCTCTCTCAGCTTCCGTAGATCAGGAGAATAGTACCCAGCCCATAAGAAAGTGATGAAGAAGTTGTAAGAAGCAAACTAAAACACAAGTCACAGGGGTGTCTCCTTGAGGCTAGGATGTAGGAACCCCTGACTAAATATTAGCTAGCATTATTTGCATTATAACACATATTTTCCTCTAATCTGCACTCCAGGCAGGCAGCTCACTAGCTTAGGATGAAAAGGGTTATGCTTTTAGTCAGAGATGGCCTGTGGGACATGTCCAATCTCTCCATCTATGGGCATCAGAAGTGTGGGGATTTATCTTCTCTGTTCTTGCAGAGCGTAGGTCAGAGGGAGACCTCTACCCTCAGGGCACAGACAAATGACCCAATGAACTAGGCCTCACAATAGCAGCTTAAGTTTCCAAGCCAAAATCCACTATTGCTTTCTTTCCTGAAACATAAACTTATAAAGAATATAGGTTTGCCAGGCCAAAAGAAAAGCACATATCCCTAGGACAGCCGTGAATACTGAATTCCAGTACTCTAAATCCATTGCACAGTCAAAGAACATGGAATATTCTCTATTGTTGTGGCTGTCACATGCTGCTTGAAAGCAGGGACTAAGAGTGGCAGGCTCTGATTAGCATCAAGAAGGGAGAGCACCCTGATCTGCAGGCTCACAGACCAAAGAAAGTCACCAATGTGGGTAGAAAAGTGCAAGAGGCTATCCTGACACATCAGCTTCTGTCAGAGGGGGAAAAGCTCTTGGAGAAACAGAAAGGCAAGATGAGGCAAAGTGACTACAGACCAGTCCATACAGTGGGACAGCTGAGAGGGGAAGGAACCTCTATCCCTGTGGGCTTTGGGTGGGCTTCTGATGAGGAGTGTTTGCATTGTACGGTGAAGTAATCAAAGGGCAGAACTAGTCTCTCTGGGACTGAGTAAAGGAAAGCCAATGATCTCCACACACCTCTTACGTGACTCTCTGAGGAGAGGAGACAGAAGGCCAGAAAGGGCAGTAGGAGCTGCCTGTTTGCATTACCACAGGGAAATTCATGAGTCACCTACCTCAGGGTGGGAGAGAGGCAAATAAACCTTTCTCCTCAACAGAGATAATCCACTTGCTGCTGTCCAGGGATTCTACCTTCCAACCCCAGCTCCTTTCTGTTTCAGAGTGAGCTTTGCTCTTGCAAACGCTGAAGACAACTGCAGTCCCATCAGCCCTAAGCCATTCAGAGTCAACCCATGTCCTCGCCAAGGCAAGAAGAGAGATGACAGAAGAGCTGAACATTGGGTTGAAGTAAGGGTGAGGCTGGCCATGTACATCTCCAGAGAGAGCCAGGGGCCTGATCCAAAGAGAAGATGAAGGCTTTGTCCTAAAGAGAGAAAGAACAGACGAGAGGCAAGAGGAAGACGCCTCACCACCCAGTGCTGGGGGCCATCACGTCAGCCCGCTTGTCAGCCATCTCACTTCTCCACCTCGACGTCCAAACTCAATATTCTCCAGTAACAAGATTCAAGGCATACTATTACCTCTTTGGATTCCTAGCAGGATGTGATGCAGCCTTGAAATTCAAATCAAGTGGGTGTTTCTCTTAAATCCTGTCTAGAGAATGGAACAGATTGTGAAATCTATTTAAGTCATTTGTGATGAGTTTGGTTTGATGAGTGGCTCCTTTTTATGCCCTTTTAACTTTCAAAGCCATCACTCAGCAATTCTTGGTCCATACATTTATTTCTACCATTGGAGCTATAGATTCAAGAACTTTTCCCGGAAGTAACCTGATCATTCTATCCAATTACAGACACTACTTCGTGACCCTGAAGCATGGGGCAGGCATATGTGCTCCCTGCTAGGGCTGGCACCACCAAACAAGCCTTTGTTTTTCTTTCTTTCCTTCTGAGGTGCATGGTTTTTTTTTTTTTTTTCCTGCCACCCAGGTTTCTGTTTTTAGCAGGTCAAAGGACAGGATCTATCATTTTAATCCTTTTGCATAAGAGTTGGACTACTTGAATTCCAGTTCCGGCTCGGCTGCTAAGTCACTGTGCTTTCCAGTTTGGCAATGACTGTCCTGTTCACCATGTGATCACAGATTCCTCCTTCATCTTCAGGCCACTCGTCCAGTCTGTAACATGAATAATTGCTATGGCTTCGTTCAGCTTTTGTTTCTTCTTTTTATACAGAATTTATATAGCCAGGAGGAAAACTGTAGCGTACATGAAAGTGTTCCGTAGAGCAGGCAGACATAACAAGGGAAGAGGCTATGTGGTTAAAAGTAAGGAGTTTTAATTTGTACTTAGGCAATAGGGATATAATCTCTGCTTCTGGATCTTACTGGAAATGAGTTTTCTGGTTTGATGTAAAACCTGAAGAGGGGAAGTTGAATAGTGGTGTCGCCACTGCAGACTCAGAGGGGAGAAGCGTGGTACTGTTTCTCGGGAACAGGACAGATTATTGAAGAAGGCAGATGTGTTTTGCAGTATGTGTTGAACTGAGTTTGCACTAGGAAAAGAATCCCTCAACTCTGTTGCCCTCACTCCAGACCCAAGAAAGAGCCAACCCCACACCCACACCAAGTACTACAAAAACAAAAACAACAAAACAATGACAGCCAGTACAGCCCTTGAGATCTAATCAAAACCTTGAGATCTAATCTAATTACTATGGTTGGGACAGATATTTGGTAGGGAAATTTTGTTATAGCAATGAATATTAATACTGAGGCTTAAAACCCATAGTAATATTAAGTCAGCTTCTTCAGATCAATGCTATTCTAACGATAACCAATAAAACCAAGCAAACCGTAAAGGTGTCCTGACCATTGGATGGACCTGACTGTTGTCCAGGGGCTCTCAGAAATGCCAAGGATGAGTAAACAGGTGTTCCGCCAAGGTTTGGACACTCAGCATGGTCTCAGTAGAAGACAAATTTGTAGTCCTCCATCAAGATCTTTATCAAGCCATCACAGGGGTTTGGTACTAATTTCTCAGACATTTCTAATATTTAACAGGCTGGTACTGAAAGCACTTCAAGTGGCTCCCTGACATCACCGACCCCAAAGTCTTAGTAACTTTGTATGTGTGACAGTCGGACAGATGACAAAACTAATGTATGTAGTCCAGATCCGAGAAGATGACAAGGGCGGTGACTATGTTGCTGGTCCCCACCATACCAGTAGCCAACGCTGTGTCCTCTAACGTGTGAGAAGTGCATTCTGGGCAGGCCATTAATCTCTCGGCAATTTGAAGTTCCTCTTTCCAGAGAGGGCACAGAGAGAACCCTGATCAGATTTGTCAGTCTCTTTCCTGGCTTGCACAGTCTTCAAATAACCCTGACCTTGACCTATTACATAGCAAGATGGCTTCCTAACCCATCGATCCCATATGAGGCTTCAAAACTTCTACCCTCACCATAACACCCTTTTGCAACGACCCCCACATGTGGCTTTTCCTTTTCTTTCAATGGAAGATGTGAGTGGGGAGGCATGGAAATTTTTGTTTACTTTTAGTGAAGGGTCTTCTCCAAATGGGGAAGGAGAAAAAGATAGCTTTACCCACTTTGGTGTACTACCTTCCAACAAGTCTTAGAAGGAATAAGAGGAGTGGGGACAGAAACGGAGCAGACCTGAAAGTGTGGAGAACACCAGCACAGTTCTCAAGGCTACAGCTGTCTCTCCCAGTGCAAGAGGAACCACTCTTTCCAGCAAAGAGCTAGCATACCTAGGAGATGCTGGTCACTGAATCCCTTGTGGGCTCAGAGTTAACAAATCAGAAAGAGTGTGGCACAGGATGACAGTTTCTCTTGAAAATGACTTCTTGTCTGGCAGTCCTATTCTGACCTAGGAAGACTCAAAAAAAAAAAAAAAACTCATCAAGGAAATGTGTGCAATCAAGGTTATTTGTCATGAATAGTCACAGAGGGGATGAGGAAGAGGAAGAGTCACAGAGAGGGGATGAGGAAGAGTCACAGAGAGGAGAAGAGGAAGAGGAAGAGTCACAGAGAGGGGATGAGGAAGAGGAAGAGTCACAGAGAGGAGAAGAGGAAGAGGAAGAGTCACAGAGAGGGGATGAGGAAGAGGAAGAGTCACAGAGGGGGAATGAGGAAGAGTCACAGAGAGAGGATGAGGAAGAGGAAGTCACAGAGAGGGGATGAGGAAGAGGAAGAGTCACAGAGAGGGGATGAGGAAGAGGAAGAGTCACAGGGGGATGAGGAGAAGAGCCCTTTGATCCATCAATAGACATCCTGTTTTCTGTGTATGGACACACATGTATGTGAGCCTGTGTAGCCTGTGTGCTAACAGCAGAAGCACTTAGAGAGAGGCATGATCTTTGATTCTAACTGAACAAAATTTAGTAGCTTCAGCTCTGGTTTAGAAGCCCCTTCCCAACACGGGCTTAGCAAGCTTTAGCTGGGCTCCTCCAAGGTGGAAGCTGCTCACCCCATCGATGAGCAGATGAAGCAATGCACATGAAAGTCCCGCACAGAGTATAAACTAGAGCACTATTATTTATGATGAATAAGCAGGAAGGAATCCAGCTGCCAATTATTTTGCTATCTTTTTACTAGGTTAGGTAATCTAGCCAGAGGGTGAATGGGTAAGATTTTCCCCACTTAGGTTCACAGCCAATATGTAAATCTGCAATGCACAGGTGTCTGAAATCTATTATTTATGAGCCTATTTTAATATGCCATATTGTTTTTAATTCTCTCCTGGATCTGTAGACAGTGGAAAATACCAAACTGAGAAAAGTTCTTCTGAATTTAGCACCTATCTTTAGAGTGACTACAGTCACTGATCTCTGAAATATGAGGCACCCGTCGTGGCAATGGATTGCCCTGATGGGCAGCTCTTTCCCCCAGTAATGATTTCCCTTGTTAAGATCCTCCCCACATTTTCATGTTTAGATGTTTTAGATGTATTAAGAGTTTCATGTTTGTCTGTATTAAGACCTATTTGCTAGAAATTTGGAATCCTAACATCAGAATATTTCATAAGCAACTCCTGACATTTACCATTTATCCAGCAGTGTTATCTTTCCTGAACTACATTACAGACAAATTCAGATCCTACATAGTAGTCACCAAAAGCATGTATTTGAAAAGGAGGGTTCAGTGTGCCATATTTATGCATTATTTAATGGTATGCAAATTATAAGTCAGAGAGGAAAACCACACGTCAGCATTAATAAACAGCTATACTACTACATTAATTATGATATTACTATGATTTATTCCCTAGTTATGCATTTTGATTCTCTTTGAAAATGTATGCCATCTGAAAAGCCTACTTCCTTTTCTACATCTCCTGCCTGGCACTTGAGTCTGGTCCTTCTGCCCACCCTATCAGCTTCTGAAAGAAACAGGTACACAGACATAAAGCCTGAAGCAGCCACATTGTCTTACAAGCATTAAAAATTAAAAAAACAAGCACACACCGCCTAAAGCTCCAACATTTATTATGTCAATGTTAAGCACACTTTTTAAAAGACAACATAGAATGTATAGAAACGAGGGGTTAGGGGCTCATGCTCATTTCCACAATACGGGTAATTAGGTTGGCTGGTTTCAAAAGGGTTGGACGTCGCTCCAACTGCGGCAGTCCTAGGGCCCTCTGGATGGGACGGATTCACTGTTCCAATGTGGGTCTGTTTTTTTTGTTTTTACGTTTTATTAAAAAATATAAATAAAATGGCACTGCAGGCCCAGGCTGGGAGGACTCGGCAGGACTCTTGTCTCCTTGGAGGCTACTGTCAGAAAACATCACAATCTAGCAGGATGGCGGAGCTCGCTGACTTCGGCTGGGCGGTGCATGTCCGCCCCGCCCCTGGGGGCTTCAAAGTTTCTCAGAACTTAAGGGCTCTTGAGCTTCCATCCGAAAACTGCCACACATCTTGAGCTCGCGGGGTACTACGCCGAACGGGGGTGTGTGAAGGACCTGGAAAGAGGTTGGAGACAGAGGAAGGAAAAGGTACAGTGTGACTTGGCCTGGTGACTTTCTGGTCTCTTGCTAGCTTTTTAAAATTATGACTTAAATCAACTACAGGTTGAGCCACTGCCGTGATCTCAAATGTACTCTCCCCTCCCTGGATATTCCCACCGCCAAGGTGCTTTCCCACACCTCCCGCCTGGTTACCCCAAGGACCCAGACTCCCTATCCCAAGACATGGAAGTCCTACCAAACTTGGGACACACCTGGAAGGAAACTCTCTTCCTTACAACTGAGGAAACGTAGTAGCAAACAGTCCTTTGGTCAAGGAGAGTGGGAGAGGGAGGAGGGGAGGAAGACATTTTCTTAAAATGATAATAAAATTATAAAGAAACAAAAATCAAAATTGATGTAAAAGCAGCTCAACAAAAACATGAAATGTCACCAACGTCAAGGCAGCCAACGATTTACAAGAGGTGGACAGTTTCTCAAGAGGAAACCAGAACCCAAGAGTTGCCCTCAAATTGCACCCAAACTGCCTGTAGTTTCTTTCAAACATGCAGGGATTTTATTTGCCTTTTTTGTGTCCTGGGGAACGGTAATGGTGAAGGGACAGGAGTGGCAATGTTCCTCCAGGTCCCCCTTTGCTGTGGGCATTGACTTGACGCAGCGACCTCAGAGTCCAGATGTGCTGGGGAGGACAGCTACTACTGTGCGATTACAGGACTCGTTGCCATGGTAACCTGAAATTTCAGGGGCCTGGGGCCTCTTCTCCCTTGACTCCACAAGGCAGGAGGCCTGGGGTCTGGAGCTCAGCTGTCTTCCCATATAGCCCCCCTGAGCAGTGCAGACCTGGACTGAGGGGCCTGCTGTGACCAGGTGGACTCTGGGGAATCGCATTCCTGGTCAGTGCTAGCACTGCCCCCCTAGGCTTTTATAGATGCCCCTCCAGACCCCTTTGTCTGACCCACTACTTATTCTTAAAGACCTAATAGGAAAAGTACAGCATAAGCATGTACCATATTCCTTGTTACTCAAAAACACATTCAGCCCCCTAGGTATCCAGGGGCTTCTGCATTGGAAGAAATGTTGGGGAAGGTGTTTCATTTGCCTTTCTTATTTGTCTCTGAACAATTCGGTAGATTCATGTGTCCTCCTTACATAGTTTTTGCCATGTGACAGAAAGAAAAAGCAGTATTTGGATCAATCGTGGAGTTGCATCCAGTCAAGTCTGGTTACTTAAGTACAGTGACCCTTGTGAACTCTTTTGGCTCCTTTTCCCATTTTGGGGGGGGGGGGGGGGGAGGAATCTGCTGCTCCTATGACACAGAATTAGAATCAGGCCAGACTCCTCCCAAAAGGCCCATTCCCTGTGCTGTAGCGAATGACAGTGGGCTAACAGGACAGTAGTGAACTGCAGGAAAGCAATTGTGAATGGCCAAGCGCCATGTCTACAGTGTGCTGGGACAGCAGCCCTGGGACACAGCCTATGCATTCTAGTGTCTGTTTAGGTTCTGGGCAAGCCTTGGGAGGTGCTTGGGAGGACACTGAATAGAGATCATGGCTTTCAATGGTAGCATTCTCTCAAAATATAATTCCCCAAGTAGGTTGCAAGAACACTGCCAATAGAAGCAAAATCCCCACAACTTTAAAAAGTACTCCCGAACATGCTAGGCCCGGGGACAAGAGAGTTCCATAGTGATGGCCACAGGGGTCAGCAACCATGCTTGTGTGGGGGAGAGGGAGTATTAATGCAGAAAACACTGTATTTCCTTCCTAATTCTCAGGGTGAGGTGCTGGGAGGTCAAGATGGGCCCAGGAGCTTCTCAATTTCTTTTCTGGATGGTCCCAAATAATTCTGGTACCTTTCAGCCCAGCTCCCAGTGTCTGTGGATAAGCAGTTTGTCTCCTTATTTTTGCAGATGAAACAGTATCTAGTCTGCCCTTCCCACCACCTCTTCTTTCTGAGTTCTCACTTCAACTATTATGAATATATACAATATGGACTTATTGCATATACAAAATAGTATTTAAATAAACAGTTTAATCCACAGAACACCCCGGGGGAAAGAAATCAACTACTTCACACTTCCTGCTCCAGCTGGTACACTGGAAGTACCATGTTCACCCCATGTCTTAGCAACCTTTAAAACGTGTTGGATTCAGACTTCCTAAAGATCCTACCAGGAGGGGAAAAAAATGGTCTCAGGACGGGCCCACTCACACTGGAGAATTTAAGGATTAAAATGTGTAATAATAGCATTTGCTGTAGTCCTGCTTGTTAAGTTTTTCTCAAATAGAGGACTTAAAAAATTTTCCTTTGGAGCATACTAGGCGCCAGGGGTTCACATACATTCTACTGTATGCCAGGACTTACAAAAACTTAACTGAGAATTCTCAGTGACAGTAATGCATGCCACAGTGGGAAACTTGTGTTTTTAAGATTCCTTCCTAGTACAATTGAAAGGGTTTGGGCTTAGGATAGGAAATGTCACATGGAAGTCCTATTCTTGGAGTCTAAAGTTCCATGCCCCCATTGCTCGCTGAGCTTCAGAAATAATATTTTATCAGAAGGTTGCAATAAGTCAGAAGAGATGGAGCCTGAAGAAGCTGTCTCCCAACAAATTTATTTATCTTTGGGACCATGTAAATCAAACATAATCTGTGATTTATCACCAGATATTTGTGCCCCTCCCCATTCCCAATTTGATTTAAGATATCTCAACTTATAAGGATATCGTATCCACCATTAATTCTGTCTGTCAGGATGCAAAATCTAATTACACTAAGAGCATCATATACTGAGGAATTAAAATAAGTACTGTATCTAAAATCTGCACAGCTGCACTCTGAGCTCCCCTCAAAAGCACAACGAGGGCATGCAGAAGCTGTATGGATATTGAATCTGGTGAGGCATCCGTTGTCATCATCTTGTTATCTACAGATGACAAGGCACAGAGAAATATTTCTGTTTGTTCTGGAATCAGTTTGGTACCCAACTGAAAGCACAGATATCTTTCCTCAGTTCACTGACAAATACCAACTTCTCCAAAGGTGCCTGATTCTCATCCCATCCTACCACCTGTGCAATAAATCTCCCCTACTCCCCTCAGTGAGGTCCCCTTTCTCACTCAAACTGACTTAAAAAATAAAAATAAGAACCAAGCACCTTACTTCATCGACATTTAAGAAGATAAGTGTCTCTTGGCCTCGGATAAAAGGCGTCACATGGAGAGGCCACTTCACAGCCACCACTGGGAAAGGAACCACGCAACAAGAACGCTACCACGGGAGGACAACAGAACAGCTTTCTTTTTTTTTTTTTGTTTGGGATCTTACAAAAATAATGATAATAAAAATGCTGTTGGATCCATTCACCTACACTGGAAACAGGGAGACAGCACCAACAGGGGCACGGGCTGTACAATAAAGCAAACTGAAGCTGCATCATGCAGTAGTTTGGAAAACCGACAACACAAATTTCTAAGGAGAGGACTTTTAAAACAGACCTAACCTGCCTTTCAAGCCATTGCAAACTGTGAAAAGATAATTAATTAAGGGGTCATGCAGTGACCCTCATTTGCCACCACCAGCCAGATACATATTTATCTATATATAAGCATATATGTATGTATTTATACCTAAAACAATCTGTAGCGTGTACAGACCATAGGACGTCTGAACCACAAGGCAAACCACATGCACCTTAGGAGCTCAGCAGGGGCCTCCCAAGACCTAGCTCCATCTGACTCATCCTTGGCTGTTGGTTTCTGTTTTGTTCTTCCTACAATTTTCCTCTCCTCATTTTTTTTATTATTACTATTTAACAGATTTAATATATTTGCTATCGTTGTTTCTGAATGTTTAGAGTTGAAGGGAAAGGTTATTTTTATTATGAGGAAGGGTCATTATGCAGAATAGGGAGCTATTTGTTTAAGGACCCCCTTTTTTGGCATCACACTCTAATAAAACAGGGAAATAATGGAAGAACAGAAAGGACTTTTAGACACAACAGGTACAGCAGAAAATCCAAAGGAGACAACTGAGGGGCAGCTCTTGGGCTCACAGGTAGCTAGTAGATCCCACTAAGAGCGGAGCAGAAGTTTTGAACAGTGCACAAGAATTACCTTCCAACTGATCTAAAACTGTAAATGCCTAAAACTACTTCCATGGCTTGAGGTATGTCTATTTTAATAATAGTAAGTATAGTATGCTCCTTTAGGGTATAATACATACATCAAAATGCCCATAGAAATGACCCTGAAAAAGACTAACTGGCCTTCTCTCAAAACCTGTTATTTTGTTGAAAGTAATTTACAGAGTGTGTCAAATGAGGACACAAGAAGCTTACATTGTACTTTAATTTTTTTATTTTTTTTCAATAAAGGGACAAAATGGGTGTATGAACAGGTTAATGCAGACAACTGCCAAAAAAACACAGACAGTGGTTTTTCCAATAGAACTTAACAAAGACCAGAAACAAATACAGTAAAAAGCCAGGTTGCAATGACCTTTGGTCATCCAAATAAAAAAAATAATAAAAACAGAGAAAAATAAAAGATCAAATTAAGTGCCTCTGTTTTGAACAGGGCATATAAGCAATAATAAATAGTGACTCCCATAGTAAAAGATAAAATTTCAAGTTACGACAAACAGCTTTCATTACAGGAATAGAAAAGGCCAATAACAAAATATTCTGCATTGCCATTTACAAAAAAGTATTGACTAAAGCGGGCTTTCTCTTTAATATGCTTTGCATATGAAATTCTTTCCAATCTAAATATAAAGCACCATTTAGTTTTTGGCAATGAAAAAAACTGCAAAACATTGTTTTTTTTCTTTTTCTTTTTTTTTCTTTCTTTCTTTTACTGCATATGAAGGTAAGATGCTGGAATGTCGGGTGATGGGGAGGAGGGGCAAAAGCACACTACATAACAAACCAACGCTATTAGCTTGCAGTACTGCATACAGCATGGCAGCAGGAAAAGGGAAAAAAGAATATGTACAACCCCTATGACAGCCATCCATGTGACATTCTAGCAGGCTCCCCAAACGGCCATTATATGGCTTCTCTGTACAATGTCACACCTCTCTCTCTCTCTCTCTCTCTCTCTCTCTCTCTCTCTCTCTCTCTCTCTCTCTCTC